>JAAAWM010011752.1:0-101826 GCA_036873465.1 Thinopyrum obtusiflorum | reverse complement strand
GAGAAGACGACGCCGTGGCCGGAGTGGGTGATGGAGTCGCGGTGCGGCCGTCACACTACACAGACGGTGGCAGCGATGAGTCATGCTGCTCGCGGGCAGCAGGGTCGGTGGCGGCGTTGGCCACCGGGGAGGCAGAGCGGTGGGGGACACCGTTGCCCGCGGGTGCCGTCTGGGCTACACGAGCGGCCCGGCGCTCGGCACGAACACGGCGAGCGTCGGCCATAAGGATAGCGGAACAGCGGCGGAGCGAACGGTGGGAGAGAAGCTTCGACACGCCCCCACCTGGCATGCCAAATCTCGGATTCAGGGCTCTGCAGACCCAAAGGAAGGTTCGAACTCTGGGGCGTGTGTGAAGAACTCAACCTATCCAGCCAACCAAATGTGCTGCCCTACAGCCTAGCTCGATGGACAAGGAAGAAGAAAGACATGGCAGTTTACGCAGGTTCGGGCCACCTTGCGGTGTAATACCCTACTCCTGCTTTGTGGTGGATTTGCCTCGCGATGGGTTGAGGATGAACTAGTACAAGGGAAGAACAACCTCACGAGGTCTACTCTGGTGTGGGAGTGAGTTCAGGATTCGATTCCTCCTACGGTGGTGGCTAGCTGATATTTATAGTGGCCTTGGTCCTCTTCCCCTAAAATGAAGGCGGGAAGGGATCCCACAACGGCCGATTCGAAGGGGGACAAGTAGTAAATCTATCCTGATGAAAGGTGGTCTTCGCCTGCAAAATCCTCTGGTCGTGACGCTGCAGTGGGCTCGGCGATGACATCCGTCCTACTGTCCTGGCGGTCTTGGTCTTGTTGCACGGGAATGGAAACCTTTGGCTGATTCCTCGGGACCGCGCCTGCGCTTGCCTCCTTAGCACCAAAGAGGAAACCTGCTCCTCTGCGCCCGCTGGCGCCCGCCTGGCCTTGGTCGTCATGGCTTGCGTCACCTCCACCTCATGAGGTGGGTACCTGCATAAAAATATCCGCTCCTCAAGAGCCAGCCTGGGGAGGCCGCTCCCTCCGGAGGCCTTGGTGTCGCCCGCCTCGCAAGGCTTGGCCACTCGTGAGGGTCTTGTCTTGAAGGTGCTGCAGATGGGCCGTACCAGGCCGTCGATGGAGCCACACCATGGGCTGCAGGCAGGCAAGTCTGGGTACCCTGGTTCCCAGAATGCCGACAACCTCTGCATGAGTTTGATACATGCACAAGTCCCAGCAAAGCTTGTCTTTTTCATTAATATGCTGATGAGCAAGTACAGATCTTACAGAACACAAACATGGATAAAGAAGATTACATAATTTAGACTAAAGTATGGCAAGTGCCTACATGTTTTAAACTGAAAAAAGATAAGTGCCCCGTAATGCCTTTGCTCTGTTTCTCTTCTCCTCGAAACCATAGAGAGAGACGAAGAAGACGGAGGGAGGCGCCATCCCTGGGCTGGACGAAGAAACCAGAGGGCAGGTGTGGACGGTGGCGCTGCCGAAGCCCAGCCGGAGACGATGGTGCTGTCGGCAGTCATGCCACGTCGGAGAGGTCATCCCCTCTCTTGACGCGTCGTGGGTTGCCGCCACCCTCCTTGTCGCTGTCGCTCGAAGAAGGCACGTCTGCCACTGCTCGAGCCCCCTCCGCGGTGGCCATGACAGGCATCAGGTGCTTCGGGAGACTCCACAAAGAGCATGGTCGTCTCCATCAACCCGAAGTTAGAAGGATGCCATCCCCTGAAGAAGCATGCACGGGCACAAGGATCCCACCCATACGCAAGACAAGCAGTACCCCAGAAGAAGGGATCTGCCGTAACCAATGGCGAATCGATTCCGCGATCTCCCTTCATCATCATGGACGAAGGGAGGATGGGCCACGATTGATCGCCACGCTTCATGTCTATTATGGACTCCGGCGTGGCATCTCCTACGCGGCCCCTCACTAAGGTTGAATATACGAGCGGCCCAGCGACGAGCGCGCCGGAGTCGCTACCTCCGGCGCCGCCACCGCACCGCCTGCACGCCCACCTAAGATCTCTCCCACTCGTGCTAGGTGCCAGACCACGACCCTAGGCCGGACGCTTTGCATGACGGCAGGAGGGGGATCCTATCTCAATGAAGGCGCGACCACGTCCTCCTTTCCCTCCCCTCACCATAATGAAGACACAATACCAGAAGACAAAGAGGGGGAGGGAAGCTTGGTGTGAGCCCGCACCCCCGCCAGCATCCCCTTTTATAGGGAAAACGAGGCTGGGGGGCTGGCTCCTTCCTTGGTGAGTAACCACCGTCCCTCTTCACCAATCCGAGAAGGCCGAGCCCCTGCCTTGACGCTCTCCTGCACCACGCCCCTCCGTTACCTACCCCACTCAATGCATGCAGCATACGTGCCCAAGGATAAGGGCGTGGTGGGAAGAGTGAATTGGCAGTTACTCACCCATGCGTTAAAGTCATTCACGGGCCATTACAAAGGTGGCCCCACTACAATTGGCATTACGCGACGCGCGGGAAAACCGGAAACTGATCCAAGCCAGATTAATGAAGAAGCAAAGAAGACCTCAAGGGACAAACTACTGCGGCCTCTTTGCCTGTGTACTTGACAGGGCCTACCCCGATGACGCTCGGCAGCCTGTTCAGGCCAGGCCCGACGGCTCCTGTCGGTGCAACAAACCCCAGGTGTGTTTCCCAAACTGTACACAGGCACAAGAGTAAGGTTACAACGTCCAAGCACAGACCAAGCAAGGAGAGATCAGCTTTTTGAGAAATCAAAGGGTGGATCAAGAAGACCAAGACAAGCTAAACAAGCAAGGCACGACTAAGGAGAAACCTGGCGAGGTCAAGATTACCCTGAAGACAAGTCTCAAGACTGCCCCGGCAGGCCTGCTGGGCATGATGAGGGCGGCCTACCCCGCCAAGGCTCCACTGTTCCACCTCACAAGCGACGCAAGTCATCGGTCGGTGCGGTGTCAAAGCCCCCAAGTGACTAAGTGGCAGTTATTTGACACATGGCAGCCACTTCCAAAGGAAACCACCTCCAAATGACACCCGTCCAGAGACATGTCAAGCAGATAGGTGAGAAGGTGGTCGAACAGCCCGATAAGGCTTGCCGGGCATGCCATGATGTGACACTAAGCGGCGCATTTTATGTGCTCTGCCCTGTCTACAGAGTTAGGTATGATAGCACTGTTTGCTATTGAATTAGTACACAGTGACTGATTTGCCATTGTGGTGACCCCTTAATCTATAAAAGGAGGGCCATGGCAATGATAGAAAGGATTCGGACCCTTGTACACTCATACACGCGTAGCTGCTCTCGCCCCGAGGCAACCTTGCCGGGCTAGAGCGCTGCGTCTCCACCATGGTCCTCTCATCAATCCACCAAAGCAGGAGTAGGGTTTTACGCCTCGCGGCGGCCCGAACCTGGGTCAAAACTGCTCGTGTGATCTCTGCCGTGCTGCGCTATGCTCTCCGCTCTTTGTGCAATGTGCCCTTCCCCCCGCCGAACCACAAATGGGCTGATGGCCCCATAGGTGGCCGTGGTTTCCCACGATACCTGCCGGGAGATACTTGCTGGAGTCCAACTTCCTCCTTTTTCTGGCCATCGTTGAAGGGAACACTGACGGTTGAGTTAGGTGGAGGATAAAAGTTCCTGGTTCCACAGGGAGCTTTTGGGCCGCGCACTTTGATAAATGATCAGCAATGTTGTTTTCCCCATGTGGCACGTGCTCTGTTTGTAATCCATCAAAGTGCTCCTCCAACTTTCTCACTTCCTCTACATGTGTCTCCATCAACGGGCTCTGGTAATCCTTGTTAACTTGTCTCACCACAAGCTGCGAGTCTCCACGGATGATCAATTCTTGGTTCCCAACTCCACCGCAATTCTGAGCCCGGCAAGGAGCCCCTCATACTCAGCAGTGTTGTTGGTGGCCTTCTCCTAGGGGAAGTGCATTTGAACCACATATTTGAGGTGCTCTCCGGTGGGGGCAACAAGAAGCACGCTAGCTCCAGCGCCCTGCAACGAGAAAGCACCATCAAAGTACATGGTGCACTCCTGAGGCGCCTCCTTCCCGGGGATAGTTGTTTCTGGTATTTCTTCATCTGGAGTGGGCATCCATTCTGCAATGAACTCTGCCAGCGCTCTGCTCTAAATGGTTGAAGTACTTTCATACTTCAAGCCAAGGCTTGACAACTCTAATGCCCATTCAACTATCCTATCGGTAGCTTCATGGCTCCTTAGTATGCGCTGCAGTGGGAAACGGGTGAGAACTGTGGTCTCATGGGCTTGGAAGTAGTGGCACAGTTTCCTCGAGGCCATGATGAGGCCGAAGATTAGCTTTTGTACTCCAGAGTACCTTGACCTAGCCCCCTGTAACAGGGAGCTGACAAAGTACCCTGGGCGTTGCACCACTTTCTTCTTTGCCGTGGTCTTGGGATCACTTATGCCAACTTGCCCTGCTTCTCCTGCGCCCAATTCTGCCATGACTGGTTCAGCTTCGTCTCCGGAAGGGATAGTTGCGATGGCTGCTTCCTCATCCACCTCCCGCTGCACCACCAGCGCTGCACTAACTACTTGGTTTGTTGCCGCTAAGTACAGCAGCAATGGCTCTTGTGGTTTAGGAGCGACTAAGGTGGGAGCAGAGGAAAGGTAGGCCTTTAGGTCCTGCAGTGCTGCTTCTGCCTCCGGAGTCCACTTCATTGGTCCTGCCTTCTTCAGGATTTTGAATAAAGGCAAGGCACATTCGGCAGACTTGGAAATGAACCTGCTTAGCGCGGCAACGCATCCAGTTAAACGCCTCACCTCCTTGATAGTCTTGGGTGCATGTATCTGCTCGATCGCCCTGATCTTGTTGGGGTTGGCCTCTATCCCTCGGTGAGATACAAAGAAACCAAGTAGCTTGCCGGAGGGAACACCAAACACGTACTTCTTAGGGTTTAACTTCAAATTGATCTTGCGCAAGTTAGCAAATGTCTCTTCCAAATCTTGAATGAGTGTTGATTTCTCCTTGGTCTTGACTACTATATCATGCATATAGGCTTCCACGTTTCTGTGCAACTATGGTTCGAAGGCAATCTGCACTGCTCTCGCAAAAGTGGACCCGGCGCTCTTTAACCCGAAAGGCATGCGTACAAAGCAGTACGTGCCACATGGAGTTATGAACATGGTCTTCTCTTCATCTTCCTTGGACATGAATATCTGATGGTATCCGGAGTATGCATCCAAAAAGGAAAGTAGATCACACCCGGAAGTGGAGTCTATGATCTGATCAATGCGCGGCAGTGGCGAAAGGGTCCTTCGGGCATGCCTTGTTCAAGTCTGTGAAGTCAATGCAGAGCCTCCATTTCATGTTTGCCTTGCGCACTACCACTGGGTTTGCTAACCATGTTGGATGCAGCACTCCCCTGACCAAACCAGCTGCTTCAAGTTTCTTGATTTCCTTGGAAATGAACTATTGCCGCTCTAACGCTTGCTTCCTAACATGTTGCTTGACGGGCCGGGCATGAGGGCAGATAGCAAGGTGGTGCTCGATTACCTACCTGGGAACACCGGGGATGTCAGATGGTTGCCAAGCAAACACATCTACATTCGCCCGCGGGAAGGCAACAAGCGCGCTTTCCTATTTGTCATCAAGGGTGGCGCTGATGGCGAACATACCGCCAGCGCCACCCTGCCTTGCTGAGACCCTTTTCATGGTAGGTGGAGTAGGCTTAGGCCTTTTGCTAGTGGAACTCTCCGGCAGGTCCTCAACGGGTGCAGCACACTCCAAAGGGGGCACGCTTCCTGGAGTCTTTGCCGGCATCACTGCTAGCTTTCTTTCCCTTCTTTGCTTCCTTGGCAGGAGCCGTGGCTTCGGCAACCTCAGCTGCTACTGCGTCTCGATACATCTGATCTACGCATATAATTGCATCTTTCTTATCTGATGGAATGGAAATGATGCCCAACGGCCCTGGCATCTTCAAGGTGTTGTAAGCATAGTGGGGAAGCTCAAGGATTCCGTTGCCATGAATTTTGCCAGAGCTGGACGACCAAGGATCCCGTTGTACGGCAGGGGAAGCTCAACAACGTCAAACACAACTCTTTCGGTCCGGTAGTTCAGCTCCCCGCCAAACGTCACCGGTAGCATAATCTTTCCCTTAGGACGGCTCCTGCCAGGGTTGATTCCTTGCAACGTACCAGTAATATTGAGCTCTTCATCAGGAATCTGCATCTTGCTGACCACTTTGGGGGAGATCAAATTCAACCCAGCCCCACCGTCAACTAGATTCTTTGTGACTTTGAGGTCGCGGATTGTTGGGGAGACCAACAATGGCAAACACCCTACCACAGTAGTGCGGTCGGGGTGATCCTCTTCATTGAAGATGATATATAGGCGTGCGGGACCACTTGAGTGGTTTCTGAGAATCTGCAGCTGGCTCCATGGCATTGACCTCTCACGCCCACTGCTTGAGCTGGCGGTGGGAGGAGTGCAGAGATGCACCTCTGTCAATACACATGGCTTCAGTTGCTTTCTGGAATTCTTGCTCGCTGGTTTCTTCCTCATCCCCTTCATCACTTTCACCATCTTCTTCTTTCTTCTCACAGCCTCTAGCAGGTTTCTCCTTTTGTTGTGGGGCCTTGCAGCGGTGGCCCCCTCTACCGCCATGGCCCTTTCCTCCAGCACCCTCTTGGTCCTTTTCTCTGTCCCTTTTCTCATATTCTACCTTCTGCTTCTTGACAAGCTGTTTGACCTGGTGGCATTCCTAGAGATCGTGACCTTTGGTGCGATGGATCTTGAAGTATGGACCATCAGACTTCCCAGCTTTCTCTGCCGTTGCAGCGTCTCGGCAATCAGCGCATGTGGCAGCTTCCTTGCCGGGGGCCTCGGTTTTGGCCTTCTTGCCAGTGCTGAGGTTGCCAGGGCTCTCGACGGCCAATACTGATTTGTCTTTGTGCTTCTTATTGCGCTTCCGGCTCCTCCTCTTCGGGTTGGCGGCCTCGTCGTCATCCTCTGAGTCGACCTCGATGCCATCCTCTTCTTCGGGGAGTCGCCTTCCTTCCTCTGCACGAGCACATTTATCCGCCAACGTGTACAACTCATTGACAGTCTTGGGCAGCCGGACGTTCATCTTGGCCGTATCCTTATGTTGCGCATGTTCGAATGGAACGCGGCAATCACATCAGCTGGGTGTATCTCTAGAATGTTGCGGTGTACACGACTAAACCTTTGCATGTACTTCCACAAGCTTTCCCTTCCTTCTGCGGAAGGACTTGCAGATCGCTGGGCCGTCCTGGCTCTTGGTGGCCACCCGTGAAGGTGCCAACAAATTCATTGCATAGGTTAGCCCATGATGAAATGGAATTCTCTAGTAGGTGGATCAGCCACGACCTCATGTTTGGCTTGAGCGCCAAAGGGAAGTAGTTGGCGAACACTTTCTCATCCCTGCCCCCGGCGGCTTGAATGGCAATAGTATAAATGCTCAAGAACTCTGCTGGGTTCAGCTTTCAATCATACTTTTCTGGTAAATAAGGGTTGAAGACGCGGGCAGACGGCCAGTGGACTTGCCGCAGCTCACGAGTGAAGGCGGGGCAACCCACCTCGTAAGGTAAGTACCCGCCATCACTGGGCGCGGGTTCGTCAACGTCTGGATCATTCTGCCTGTTAGATTGACAGCGAGTCTCCTGGTGTCGCTCTATGGTGACGTGCACATCTTCCCTCTCGCGATCCTCTGAGACCTGCCGCTGGTCCCGATGGGCTCGCGGATTGGAAGAGGCCATCGAGGCTTCGTCAGGCTCGCGGACACGCAGTTCTTGCTGCTGCCGCCTCTGAGTCTGCTGTCGCGGAGGAGACTGCACCGTTGGCGTGGCCTCCTCTACGTGGCCATCAGCTTCGGCCGCTGCTGCTATTTGCGGCTGCCCTAGGCGCCTGCCTAGCCGCGCCCCCTTCCATATATGGACATGGGGGGAAGGAAAGGGGGGCTGGCTGCCTTAGCGGCGCCTCCCCCTTCCTTCCCTCCCTTCTTTGTGCGTGGGTAGGGATGGAGGGGCGCGCCAGCCCCCTTGTGGGCTGGTGTGCTTCCCCCCTTTGGCCCATAAGGCCCACCACTTACCGGTGGCCTCCCGGAACCCCCTTCCGGCACTCCGATAGATACCCGGTACTTCCCGAAACCTTTCCGGTGACCAAATAGCATCATCCTATATATCAATCTTTACCTCCGGACCATTTCGGAGCTCCTCGTCATGTCCGTGATCTCATCCGGGACTCCAAACAACATTCAGTCACCAACTCACATAACTCATATGGTACTATATCATCAATGAACGTTAAGCGTGCGGACCCTATGGGTTCGAGAATGATGTAGACATGACTGAGACACTTCTCCGGTCAATACCCAATAGCGGGACTTGGATTCCTATATTGGTTCCTACATATTCTACGAAGATCTTTATTGGTCGAACCTTTATGACAACATACGTAATTCCCTTTGTCTGTCGGTATGTTACTTGCCCGAGATTCGATCGTCGGTATCTCCATACCTAGTTCAATCTCGTTATCGGCAAGTCTCTTTACTCGCTCCGTAATACATCATCTCATAACTAACTCCTTAGTCACTTTGCTTGCAAGCTTCTTGTGATGTGTATTACTGAGAGGGCCCAGAGATACCTCTCCGATACACGGAGTGACAAATCCCAATCTCGATCCATGCCAACTCAACAGACACCTTCAGAGATACCTGTAGAGCACTAGTGCAGAAATGGGCTATAGTCCCGGTTCGTAAGGACCTTTAGTGCCGGTTCTGGAACCGGCACTAAAGGGTGGGGACTAAAGCCCCCCCCCCCCCCCCCCCCCCCCCCCCCCCCCCCCCCCCCCCCCCCCCCCCCCCCCCCCCCCCCCCCCCCCCCCCCCCCCCCCCCCCCCCCCCCCCCCCCCCCCCCCCCCCCCCCCCCCCCCCCCCCCCCCCCCCCCCCCCCCCCCCCCCCCCCCCCCCCCCCCCCCCCCCCCCCCCCCCCCCCCCCCCCCCCCCCCCCCCCCCCCCCCCCCCCCCCCCCCCCCCCCCCCCCCCCCCCCCCCCCCCCCCCCCCCCCCCCCCCCCCCCCCCCCCCCCCCCCCCCCCCCCCCCCCCCCCCCCCCCCCCCCCCCCCCCCCCCCCCCCCCCCCCCCCCCCCCCCCCCCCCCCCCCCCCCCCCCCCCCCCCCCCCCCCCCCCCCCCCCCCCCCCCCCCCCCCCCCCCCCCCCCCCCCCCCCCCCCCCCCCCCCCCCCCCCCCCCCCCCCCCCCCCCCCCCCCCCCCCCCCCCCCCCCCCCCCCCCCCCCCCCCCCCCCCCCCCCCCCCCCCCCCCCCCCCCCCCCCCCCCCCCCCCCCCCCCCCCCCCCCCCCCCCCCCCCCCCCCCCCCCCCCCCCCCCCCCCCCCCCCCCGGCGCCTGCTTCAGGGCCTTTACGAGAATATAATTCAATCTGATAATAATTAATCAAGCATGATAATTAATGGTATTGAAACTAGAATTAAAGAGATGGTAGCTAGCTAGCTAGTACTACTTAATTAATTACCTTGGGTCACACCCATCTCAGCTTTTGTTTCCATTGGCCTTCAACCTGTTTGATGAACTTTTCCCAAGCCCTGCCCGCCGGCAAAGAAAATGAATAAAGAGTTATTAATTAGTTGATATCAGGAACTAACGAACTAAAGAGGCTGACATATAGTTTGATAATGATTGAAATTACCTGTCGACCATCCCCTTCATGATTTCGTAGTCAGTAACTGGTTTAAGTAATGAGTCCAGTACTTAAACTTTTCCCTCGTCAACTTGAATGATTAACAAGATCCAGTGGAAACTGCATGCACACACGTTTGCATGTATAAATTAAGCGGGCATGTGCATAATTCATCAACTACCCTAAACCCCTATACACTTATTAACATCTAGCTATAGTAAGCAAAAACAGAATTTGTAGTACAAGACAGTGTGACTCACCCGAAGTTGTAAGGAAGTAGTATATCTGGACAGGTATTTAGGCGCTTCAAGAACTCTAGCAAGCTTTTCTCTGTGTCTTTTCAATCCCATTCACGCGTCCATGTATCTTCATTAATGGTATTTGGGTCAATGAACCCAATGCCATAGCGTCCAGCTTTTTTCATTTCATAGATCTTCATTCTGCATAATACCACAGAAAAGAATATAGTGAGGATAATTACAGGTAATGATCAACGAGCACTACAGCTAGCTTGAGACTTAAATTACAGAAAGAAATCACTTACAGACAATAGCAACTGATGATAGATTTGTCGAGTGCATCTTGATTGAATAACTGAAATAGTTCTGTAAACTCAACATACAGAGCATTCTCATGGTAGTAATGCTCTGGCTTGACTCTCACCATGAGGGACTCTCGATTCGTAGTCTTGGCAATTTTCATGTACCATTCATGCAATTCATACATTCTCGTTGAGAGCTTCTTCACCTCCTCAGGCTTGACCAGAGGTTCGTCGCGGGCATATTTCCGTTTTAGTTGCTGCTCTGTAAACTTTTCCATGGGCTCGATGCCTAGGAGTTGTTCTATAGTGCATCCGATCTCTGTAGCCTACCTTCTATGATCGTCGGTTATTACCATCTGATCGGCGCCGGTACTCACATGTGTTCACCGCGGGGGGATCGATAGCACCGCCTGTTCTCCCAGCCGGGGAACAGTTTTCCTGCTTTTTTTGCAGCTTCTTGGCTGGAGCTCGAGCTCGACTCCTTCTTTTTTTGTGCTTGATATGCCTTTCTGATTTGGCGCTCATAGTCTGAGTCAATAGGCTTGGGAGCTGGTGGTTCAGCCATACGAATAAAGTGGTTAATGACATGCTCAGGTACTATCTCCTTTGGCGGCGGTGGCAGTTTCGGTCCAAAATGGGCCCTCAATTTGGCTTGCACTTCTGCTTCGTTTTCCTAAACAGTTAAGTCATAAGGCCTCTTCGGAAGAGGCGTGAGGCTTGGACCAAATTGGAATCTCTTGCCTCCTGTACTTGTACCACTAGCCACCATAGCTGCGGCGGCTCTCTTCCGCTGTTGCTTAGGCAGCGGAGCCCGCTGAGGCTGCGGAGACGGCTGACGCGGTGCCTGACTTGGAGGAGGAGGGCTGGGCTGACGCAGTGCTGGACTTGGAGGAGGAGTGGGCTAACGCGGTGCCGGACTTGGAGGAGGAGGAGTGGCCTGACGCGTTGGCGGACTTGGAGGAGCAGGACTCTGCTGAGGCGGTGGCTGACTTGGAGAAGCGGGAGTCTCCTGACGCGGTGGCGGACTTGGAGGAGGAGCCGGCTCACGTGGTGTCGGTGGCCTTGGAAAGACCATGCAATCCTTTCTCCATAGAATGATACGATGTATGGCCTCTCCCAGTGTGCGCTCGTTGTCACCTCCAGGAATGTCAAGCTCTAGCCCCGAATATTGTGCCACCACTTCATCAACTATGACACGAGCATAGCCAGCTAGAATCGGATTGCAATGGAAGGTTGCTTCAGGGGGATTTGTATAAGCAACGCCGTCCGCCACCTTCATGGATATGTTCTTCATTTTAAAGTGTAGCTCACAATTAGTGTTATCCATGATGTCATCCACAGGGTATCTATCCAGCAGTGCCTCATCGCCCGGGGCGGAACTCACGCTGCTTCTCGGCATGGATGGGATGGTGCTATCCAATGCTGGATCCGCTAGCTGCTGCCGCTGCAGAGACCCCCTTTCTTGGCTAAGTGAGTCGATCTGCTGCTGCTGCCGCTGAAAAGCGAGTGCCAACTCCACGTGCCTTGATTCTAGGCCTTGAAGGTGTTCTGCTTCCTGCTTCCTCTGCTCCTCCTCCAGCTTCCTCTTCTTCTCCTCCTGCATCTTCTTTCTCGCATGGCTTCTCTAGTCAGTGTTCCAGTCCACAAACCCCTCAAACCATAGAACAACACCGACGCCTCGTGTTCTTCCCGGGTGTTCAGGATTTCCCAGGGCACGCGTAAGCTCGTCGTTCTCTCTGTTGGGCGTGAACACCCCCGTTCGAGCCTCTTCTATTGCAACAAGTATATTGAGGTTGGCTCCTTTAAGACTTGCCCGCTCCAAAACCTGGCCTGTCTTTGGGTCCAACGTCCCCCCCCATGCGCATATGACCAAGTCCTGGACTTGGGGGCCAGATCAATGTAACTGGAATGACCCCTGCATCCACCATCTGTTGCTCAGCCTTATCCCACTTAGGCCGGGCCACCACGTAGCCACCTGGCCCTAGTTTATGGTAATGCTCCTTTTTTGCGGCATTGATCTTGTTTATGCTTGACCATTCCTGAGCTAATTCCGATTCCTTGAATTTCACGAAAGCGGGCCAGTGATCTCTTTGCTTCTCCAGTGTTCCCTTGAATTTTGGAGTCTTCTTTCCTCCTTCGACGTACTTGGCCCATATAATTTTCTTGTGGTTGTTGAATGCTACTGCCATCTTCCTAAGAGCAGGGTTCTTGACTTTCTCCACATCTGCATCTGTGAAATGATCTGGTAGGGTGAAATGTGACATGAGAGATTCCCAAAGCAGATCTTTTGCTCTTTGGTCGACAAAAGTAAGATCTGGACGTTCCTTTGCTGGTTTTTTCCATTCTTGAATGGAGATCGGGATTTGGTCCTTCAAAAGAACTCCGCACTGACGAACGAACTTCCCTGCATTCTTCTTAGGCTCGCTTGGTTCGCCATTAGGTTTGATGGCATCGATGTTGTACTTTACGCCATCCTTCAACTTTTTGGCCGGGCCTCGCACTGTCCTGCTGCCTGCAGAAGATTTGCTCGATCCGGAGGGCTGAAAGAAGAAAGATCGATTCGTTAATATATATACAAATCAATTAAAACATGTGATGATCACCAGATGCCTGCTTATATAAATATACCTCGCGTCTTTGTTATTTCAAGATCACCATTTTCTTCGTCATCATAGTTCTAGACTTCATCTATTCGTTCGTCTTCAGGGTTCAGATATTGCGAGCCGTCATCTTCTTCAAACTCATCTAGGCGAGGGGATGAGCGTATGATGTTGAACAGGGCCTCCTCTCCTTCTCTGTCGGTATTGTCCATAGCTTTTATTTAACTAATCCAGAAGAAATATAAAACAATTTAGTATTCAAATTAGAATGCATGCATGCAATCAATAAGGAAAAACTGAATCATAGTACATAATATACATCATCGAATATAATCTCGAATACATCGTCTCGAATATTATCGAATAATATATATATAATATCGAATACATCATCTCAAATATTATCGAATAATATATATAATCTCGAATACATCGTCTCAAATATTATCGAATACATCACTAGCTAGCTAATACATATCGAATACTTTCGAATAATCTAGTTCACTCGCAGTTCCTGAGGCGCGGGCGGTGGACACCCAAAGAGAAGGAACCATCACAGGATCATAGCTCAGGTGAGATCCCCGAAGAACCTGCCAGGTATTGGAGAACCTGACGTCCAACGCAGCCATGTAGCGACGGACGTGCTCGTCCTCCTCCCTGACACGGCGACGTACCACCTCCGGCGGGGCTGGCTCCCTCCGCACTGAAAGTGGCCCACGCGAACGCCACCAAAGGAGCTCCGGGTCGACGACGAGACCCGGGGCCGGGTTCCTCACCAAGCGGCGCGCCCCTGAAGGTAGCACCTCCCAGTGCCAGCCCGGCGGAGCCCAGTCCCGGACATGGCTCCTCTGAAGCAGGACGCCGTCGTGAACGGGTCGACGGCGAGGATGCGGGCCGCGCATCATTGACGTCGATAACAAATTCTATATGCAAATGTAACATTTTTTAAATGATTGGATTGTGATTTCTTATATACGAGGAAAACCTTTAGTCCCTGGCTACAGGAACAGGATTCAGAATCATAACGGATTCTCTTAATCTTTAAGGGATTTAACAAAATGGCACCATTCTGGATGTGCAGAAAATGGTCCATATTTTTCCTGATCTCATCTACCCTTCTATATGTCACGTTGTCTAATTCATCTAACATTAATATATCTAATTCATCTAACGAAAAGTATAAAAAAACTAATTCATCTAGCATTTCTATCTAATTCATCTAATTCATCTAACATTTGACATTAATCTAACATTTCTATCTAATTTAACATTTGACAAATATATCTAATTCATCTAACATTTGACATTAATCTAATTCATCTAAAACTTTGACATTAATCTAACATTTATCCCCCCCCCCCCCCCCCCCCCCCCCCCCCCCCCCCCCCCCCCCCCCCCCCCCCCCCCCCCCCCCCCCCCCCCCCCCCCCCCCCCCCCCCCCCCCCCCCCCCCCCCCCCCCCCCCCCCCCCCCCCCCCCCCCCCCCCCCCCCCCCCCCCCCCCCCCCCCCCCCCCCCCCCCCCCCCCCCCCCCCCCCCCCCCCCCCCCCCCCCCCCCCCCCCCCCCCCCCCCCCCCCCCCCCCCCCCCCCCCCCCCCCCCCCCCCCCCCCCCCCCCCCCCCCCCCCCCCCCCCCCCCCCCCCCCCCCCCCCCCCCCCCCCCCCCCCCCCCCCCCCCCCCCCCCCCCCCCCCCCCCCCCCCCCCCCCCCCCGCGGCGACGGGGCGGTGACGGGGATGGGCGCGGCGACGGGACAGAGGTTGAAGCAGAGGAAGAGGAGAAGAAAACTGCAAAATTTTAAAGTGCTAGTATATATAGGATGGACCTTTAGTACCGGTTGGAGCCACCAACCGGTACTAAAGGTCTGTTATGGCAAGGCGAAGCGGCGGGAAGCGACCACCTTTAGTCCCGGTTGGTGGCTCCAACCGGTACTAAACACCCACCCTTTAGTACCGGTTGGAGCCACCAACCGGGACTAAAGGTGGTGCGCTGCCACCCGCGGTGCACAAAGTTTAGTCCCACCTCGCCGAGTGAAGGGCAGCCGCACTGGTTTATAAACCCAGCCGCGGCTGCTCCTTCGAGCTCCTCTCCAAAGCAGGCTTCTGGGCCTAAAACTGTGCGTTGCCCTGTGGGCCTACTGGGCCTTGCGGGCCTGCATCCTGGCCCAACTACAGATTGGGTTTCTAGTCGTATGCAGGCCGTTGTGGCCCAGTAGGCGGGCATTTTTTTTTATTTTTTTGTTTTTTGCGTTATTTATTTTCTTTTATTTCTGAGTTGTTTTTTGTTGTATTAAGAGTTTCTTTGTGAATATTTTTGCTTTAGGTACAAAAATTTACAAACTTTCTGTTAGTGCCAGTAGTTTTCAAATTTGAATAGTTTAAATTTGAATTCTTTGAAATTTGTGTGAATCACTAGTTAGTGAATAACTTTACTTTAAAAATAGATTTTTCAGTGATTCTGTTTTCTTATGTTTAATATTATTGTGTTTTATCATTATATTCAATTTGGCAATACTTAGGTTATTTAAAAAAATGAAATGCCTTTGTAACAGATGAGTTTTCGTCCGAAACTCTGATACTTCGAAAGAGATTGTCCATTTTGTACACGAAGTGGATCCAGTTTTTGCCGTAACCCTCTCAACTTTTTAGCACATGCTATGTGGGTGAAATGATGATACCATGCCAACTTTCAACCTTTTCAGAGTTCATTTGTAGTGCTTTTCAATTTCAGTGTCATTTAGCTCAAAAAAATCAGTAAATGCATGAAAAATAGCAAATGAAGTCAGAAAGGGTTGGAAATTGATGATGTGGCTTTGAATGGTGCATGCGTTAATGCACAAAAAGTCTAGAGTTAAAATAATTTAAAAAAAATGAAATGCCTTAGTAACAGATGAGTTTTCGTCCGAAACCCTGATACTTCGAAAGAGATTGTCCATTTTGTACACGAAGTGCATCCAGTTTTTACCATGCCAACTTTCAACCTTTTCAGAGTTCATTTGTAGTGCTTTTTAATTTCAGGGTCATTTAGCTCAAAAAAATCAGTAAATGCATGAAAAATAGCAAATGAAGTCAGAAAGGGTTGAAAATTTATGATGTGGCTTTGAATGGTGCATACTGAACGCACAAAAAGCCTGGAGTTGAAATAAGTTTAAAAAATGAAATGCCTTTGTAACAGATGAGTTTTCGTCCGGAACCCTGATACTTCGAAAGAGATTGTCCATTTTGTACACGAAGTGCATCCAGTTTTTGCCGTAACCCTCTCAACTTTTTAGCACATACTATGTGGGTGAAATGATGATACCATGCCAACTTTCTACCTTTTCAGAGTTCATTTGTAGTGCTTTTCAATTTCAGGGTCATTTAGCTCAAAAAAATCAGTAAATGCATGAAAAAAGCAAATGAAGTCAGAAAGGGTTGGAAATTGATGATGTGGCTTTGAATGGTGCATACTGAACGCACAAAAAGTCTGGAGTTGAAATAAGTTTAAAAAAATGAAATGCCTTTGTAACAGATGAGTTTTCGTCCGAAACCCTGATACTTCGAAAGAGATTGTCCATTTTGTACACGAAGTGCATCCAGTTTTTGCCGTAGCCCTCTCAACTTTTTAGCACATGCTATGTGGGTGAAATGATGATACCATGCCAACTTTCAACCTTTTCAGAGTTCATTTGTAGTGCTTTTCAATTTCAGGGTCATTTAGCTCAAAAAACAGTAAATGCATGAAAAATAGCAAATGAAGTCAGAAAGGGTTGGAAATTTATGATGTGGCTTTGAATGGTGCATACTAAACACACAAAAATTCTGGAGTTTAAATAAGTTAAAAAAATGAAATGCCTTTGTAACAGATGAGTTTTCGTCCGGAACCCTGCTACTTCGAAAGAGATTGTCCATTTTGTACATGAAGTGCATCCAGTTTTTGCCGTAACCCTCTCAACTTTTTAGCACATGCTATGTGGGTGAAATGATGATACCATGCCAACTTTCAACCTTTTCAGAGTTCATTTGTAGTGCTTTTCAATTTCAGGGTCATTTAGCTCAAAAAAAATCAGTAAATGCATGAAAAATAGCAAATGAAGTCAGAAAGGGTTGGAAATTGATGATGTGGCTTTGAATGGTGTATACTAAATGCACAAAAAGTCTGGAGTTGAAATAAGTTTAAAAAATGAAATGCCTTTGTAACAGATGAGTTTTCGTCCGAAACCCTGATACTTCGAAAGTGATTGTCCATTTTGTACATGAAGTGCATCCAGTTTTTGCCGTAACCCTCTCAACTTTTTAGCACATGCTATGTGGGTGAAATGATGATACCATGCCAACTTTCAACCTTTTCAGAGTTCATTTGTAGTGTTTTTCAATTTCAGGGTCATTTAGCTCAAAAAAATCAGTAAATGCATGAAAAATAGCAAAAGAAGTCAGAAAGGGTTGAAAATTTATGATGTGGCTTTGAATGGTGCATACTGAATGCACAAAAAGTCTGGAGTTGAAATAAGTTTAAAAAAATGAAATGCCTTTGTAACAGATGAGTTTTCGTCCGAAACCCTGATACTTCGCAAGAGATTGTCTATTTTGTACACGAAGTGCATCCAGTTTTTGCCGTAACCCACTCAACTTTTTAACACGTCCTATGTGGGTGAAATGATGATACCATGCCAACTTTCAACCTTTTCAAAGTTCATTTTGTAGTGCTTTTCAATTTCAGGGTCATTTAGCTCAAAAAAAATCAGTAAATGAGCTGAAAATAGCAAATGAAGTCAGAAAGGGTTGGAAATTGATGACGTTTGTCCGAAGCACAAAAGTACATGTTTCAAATGCGAAAACACATAAGCACCCTAACTATTACAAAGATTCCCTATGGTTTGTCCAAAGTGGGACTTTCCAGATATATATATAAGTGCGGAAACTCACTCGAGAAGAAAGTGATGACAGTGAAGCCGGTCACATCCCAGAGTGGGATCTTTGGGTGTGAAACTTTTTTTTCGCGTGTGTCCCTTTGTGCCGTAACCATGGACAATCTTCATCATTTAACTGCATGCTCGGATCAATATTCACTGTGAAGGGAGCGATTTTATGAAACTTTTCATAATCTTCGGACATGTCTGTCTTGTCATCAACTCCCACGATGTTTCTTTTCCCTGAAAGAACTATGTGGTGCTATGGCTCATCGTATGATGTATTCGCTTCCTTATCTTTTCTTTTTCTCGGCTTGGTAGACATGTCCTTCACATAGAAAACCTGCGCCACATCATTGGCTAGGACGAATGCTTCGTCTGCGTACGCAAGATTGTTGAGATCCACTGTTGTCATTCCGTAATGTGGGTCTTCTGTTACCCCGCCTCATGTCAGATTGACCCATTTGCACCAAAACAAAGGGACCTTCAAACCACGTCCATAGTCAAGTTCCCATATCTCCTCTATGTAACCATAATATGTGTCCTTTCCCCTCTTGGTTGCTGCATCAAAGCGGACACCACTGTTTTGGTTGGTGCTCTTCTTATCTTGGGCGATCGTGTAAAATGTATTCCCATTTATCTCGTACCCTTTGAAAGTCATTATATTCGAAGATGGTAACTGGGACAACAAGTACAGGTCATCTTCAACAGCGTCGTCATGCATGGCACGTGTCTGCAACCAACCGGCGAAAGTCCCCGTTTGTTCACGTGTAATCCAGTCGTCAGACTGCTCCGCGTGTTTGGAGCGTAGAATATTTTTGTGTTCCTCCATATACGGAGCCACCAAGGCGGAATTTTGTAGAACTGTGTAGTGTGCTTGAGTGAGAGAATGCCCGTCCATACATATTATTTGTTCCGATCCTAGCATGCCATTTCCACCCAGTCTGCCCTTATGCCGCGATTCAGGAACACCAATCGGCTTAAGGTCAGGAATAAAGTCAATACAAAACTCAATGACCTCCTCCCTTGGAGATGCTTCCTTCTGGCCTAGCACGGTTATGAACATATTTCTTTAAGACTCCCATGAACCTCTCAAAGGGGAACATATTGTGTAGAAATACAGGACCAAGAACGTTAATCTCTTCGCATAGGTGAACTAGGACGTGCGTCATGATGTTGAAGAAGGATGGTGGGAACACCAACTCGAAACTGACAAGACATTGCACCAAATCATTCTCTAACCTTGGTATGATTTCTGGATCGATTACCTTCTGAGAGATTGCATTGAGGAATGCACATAGCTTCACAATGGCTAATCGAACGTTTTTCGGTAGAAGCCCCCTCAATGCAACCGGAAGCAGCTGCATCATAATCACGTGGCAGTCATGAGACTTTAGGTTCTGGAACTTTTTCTCTGCCATGTTTATTATTCCCTTTATATTGGATGAGAAGCCAGACGGGACCTTCATACTGAGCAGGCATTCAAAGAAGATTTTCTTCTCTTCTTTGGTAAGAGCGTAGCTGGCATGACCCTGATGTATGCTGTCTTTTCCGTGCATACGTTGCTGGTCCTCCCGTGCCTCCGGTGTATCTTTTGTCTTCCCATACACGCCCAAGAAGCCAAGCAGGGTCACGCAAAGATTCTTCGTCACGTGCATCACGTTGATTGCAGAGCGGACCTCTAGGTCTTTCCAATAGGGTAGGTCCCAAAATATAGATTTCTTCTTCCATATGGGTGCGCGTCCGTCAGCGTCATTCGGAAGAGATTGTCCGCCAGGACCCTTTCCAAAGATTACCTTCAAATCCTTGACCATATCATGTACATCATCAAAAGTACGGTGGTGAGGCTTCGTCCGGTGATCTGCCTCACCTTTGAAATGCTTGCCTTTCTTTCTTACGGGATGCCTGCTCAGAAGAAATCGACGATGTCCCAGGTACACATTCTTCTTACAATTATCAAAATATATACTGTCGGTATCATCCAAATAGTGTGTGCATCCGCGGTATCCCTTGTTTATCTGTCCTGAAAGGTTACTGAGAGCTGGCCAATCATTGATGGTCACAAACAGCAACGCATGTAGGTCAAATTCCTCCTGTCTGTGCTCATCCCACGCACGTACACCTTTTCCATTCCACAGCTGTAAAAATTCTTCAACTAATGGCCTTAGGTACACATCAATGTCATTGCCGGGTTGCTTAGGGCCTTGGATGAGCACTGGCATCATAATGAACTTCCGCTTCATGCACAACCAAGGAGGAAGGTTATACATACATAGAGTCATAGGCCAGGTGCTATGATTGCTGCTCTGCTCCCCAAAAGGATTAATGCCATCTGCACTTAGACCAAACCATACGTTCCTTGCGTCACATGCAAAGTCCTCCCAGTACTTTCTCTCGATTTTTCTCCACTGCGACCCGTCAGCGGGTACTCTCAACTTCCCATCTTTCTTACGGTCTTCTCTGTGCCATCGCATCAACTTGGCATGCTCTTTGTGTTGGAACAAACGTTTCAACCGTGGTATTATAGGAGCATACCACATCACCTTGGCAGGAATCTTCTTCCTGGGGTGCTCGCCCTCGACATCACCAGGATCATCACGGCTGATCTTATAGCGCAATGCATCGCATACCGGGCACGCGTTTAAATCCTCGTACTCACCACGGTAGAGGATGCAGTCATTAGGGCATGCATGTATCTTCTGCACCTCTAATCCTAGAGGGCAGACAGCCTTCTTTGCTTCGTACGTACTCCCGGGCAATTCGTTGTCCTTTGGAAGTATGTTCTTTAACATTACCAGCAAGTTTCCAAATCCCTTGTCAGATACACCATTCTCTGCCTTCCATTGCAGCAATTCCAGTGTGGTGCCCTGCTTTTTCTTGTCAGCTTCGCAATTTGGATACAACAATTTCTTGTGATCCTCTAACATGCGCTGCAACTTCTTCCTCTCCTGCTCACCTGCGCAGTTTCTCTTTGCATCGGCAATGGCCCGACCTAGATCATCAGCGGGCTCATCTGATGCCTCTTCTTCAGCTTCTTCCCGCATTGCCAGCTCAGCTTCTTCCCCCCATTGTTGTACCATCGTATTCTGGGAACCCATGGCCAGGATAGCTGTCGCCGTCCTCTTCTTCTTCATTGTCTTCCATCATAACCCCTCTTTCTCCGTGCTTGGTCCAAACATTATAGTGGGGCATGAAACCGGACTCAAACAGGTGGACGTGAATGGTTCTTGACTTAGAGTAATTCCGATCATTCTTACAGCCAGCACATGGACAAGACATAAAACCATCCGCCCGCTTGTTTGCCTCAACCGCAAGCAGAAAAGTACGCACGCCATTAACAAACTGGGGAGAGCATCGGTCATCGTACATCCATTGCCGGCTCATCTTCATTACACAACACCGAAAAGACCAAATTAATACAAGTTCATACATAAAGTTCATACACACTTATTCTCATAAAACAACATACAAACTCTCTAGCTAAAGCATTTAAATGCAACAACAAATGCGATCAAGATCGCAACTAAGGTAACAATTGATCCAACAGCATAATGATACCAAGCCTCACTATCAATGGCATATTTTCTAATCTTTCTAATCTTCAAGCGCATTTTCTCCATCTTGATCTTGTCATCATCGATGACATCGACAACATGCAACTCCAATTCCATCTTCTCCTCCTCAATTCTTTTCAATTTTTCTTTCAAATCCTCGTTTTCATTTTCAACTAAATTTAACCTCTCGACAATAGGGTCGGTTGGAATTTCCGGTTCACATACCTCCTAGATAGAAATATCTATGTCAACTTGATGGGCATAATTTTTCATAAACACGAAATGCAACAAATAGTTATAAAAGAGAATAAACCACATCCGAATCATAAACCAGACGAGGGCCGACAGGGACGGATATCAAAACCATGGCACTATGTATAACAAACAACGTATGGGTAAGATAATTATACAAGTAACTATATATCTAAATCACACAAACATGATTTTTTTATATAAAAAAGATAAGAACAAGAGGCTCACCACAAGGTGGTGCCGGCGACGGGACGATGCGGGCGATCGACGGTGGTTAGGACAGAGACGGGAAGGCACTAAGTAAACCACACCTACATATGCAAACTAAGAGTTATTTTGAGCTCAAATTGCATATAAATCAAATAAACTACAACATATAATTCCTCCCAAACTAAAATCTACAAATCACTATACTTATAGAGCATTGCAAGAGCTAATCTAGCAATGAGAGATGAAAGGACAAAGTTGCTAACCTTTGTGATCACTTGGATGGATGGGGTGCCTTCAAATCTTGATAAATTTTGGCAAAAATGGAGGATGAGCTCAAGAGGAGAGGAAGAAAACAGAGAGGAGAGGAAAGGGGAAGAATAGAGAGCTCGGGCTCAATGAAGGGTTTATATAGGATGATCTTTAGTCCCGGTTGGTTATACGAACCGGGACTAAAGGTGCATCTCTAGTCCCGGTTCGTGCCACGAACCGGGACTAAAGGTGTTGGTGGGGCCGCAGCCTGACACCAGCCTGCCACCATCTCTTTAGTACCGGTTCGTGGCACGAACCGGCACTATAGGTTCACCACGAACCGGCACTAATGAGCGCCGCCCGCCTAGCCGTTGGAACCATCACTAATGGTCACATTAGTGCCGGTTCATTTACAAACCGGGACTAATGAGCTGAACATTAGGCCCTTTTTCTACTAGTGGAGCATCTTTATGATTACCCAGTTACGTTGTGACATTTGATAGCACACAAGGTATTCCTTCGATATCTGGGAATTGCATGATCTCATGGTCAAAGGAATATGTATTTGACATTAAGAAAGCAGTAGCAATAAACTGAACGATCATATGCTAAGCTAACGGATGGGTCTTGTCCATCACATCATTCTCCTAATGATGTGATCCCGTTATCAAGTGACAACTCATGTCCATGGTTAGGAAACCTCAACCATCTTGATCAACGAGCTAGTCTAGTAGAGGCTTACTAGGGACATGGTATTTGTTTATGTATCCACACATGTATAAGTTTCTGGTCAATACAATTCTAGCATGAATAATAAACCTTTATCATGAATAAGGAAATATAATAACAACTTTATTATTGCCTCTAGGGCATATTTCCATCAGTCTCCCACCTGCACTAGAGCCAATAATCTAGTTCACATCGCCATGTGATTAATACCCATAGTTCACATCGCCATGTGACTAACACCCAAATAGTTTACTAGAGTCAATAATCTAGTTCACATTGCCATGTGATTAACTACCAAAGAGTACTAAGGTGTGATCATGTTTTGCTTGTGATAGAGGTTTAGTCAACGGGTCTGCCATATTCAGATCCGTATGTATCTTGAAAATTTCTATGTCTACAATGCTCTGCATGGAGCTACTCTAGCTAATTGCTCACACGTTCAATACGTATCCAGATTGAGACTCAGACTCATCCGGATTGGTGTCAAAGCATGCCTCGACGTAACCCTTTACGACGAACTCTTTATCACCTCCTTAACCAAGAAACATTTTCTTAGTCCTCTTTAGGTACCTAAGTATAATTTTGACCGCTGTCCAGTGATCCACTCCTAGATCACTATTGTACCTCTTTGCCAAACTCATGGCAAGGCACACATCTGGTACACAGCATGGCATACATAATAGAACCTATGGCTGAGGCATAGGGAGTGACTTTCATTCTCTCTCTATCTTCTGCTGTGGTCGGGCTTTGAGTCTTACGCAACTTCACACCTTGCAATACAAGCAAGAACACTTCCTTTGACTGATCCATTTTGAACTTCTTCAAAACTTGCCAAGGTATGTGCTTTGTGAAAGTCCTATTAAGCATCTTGATCTATCTCTATAGATTTTGATGCCCAATATGTAAGTAGCTTCACCGAGGTCTTTAATTGAAAAACTCTTATTCAAGTATCCTTTTATGCTATCCTGAAATTCTATATCATTTCCAATCAGCAATATGTCATCCACATATAATATCAGAAATGCTATAGAGCTCCCACTCACTTTCTTGTGAATACAGGCTTCACCGTAAGTCTGTATAAAACCATATGCTTTTATCACCACATCAAAGCGTATATTCCAACTCCGAGATGCTTGCACCAGTACATAGATGGATCACTAGAGCTTGCACACTTTGTTAGCACCTTTAGGATCGACAAAACCTTCTGGTTGCATCATATACAACTCTTCTTTTAAGAAACCCGTTAAGGAATGCAGTTTTGATGTCCATTTGCCAGATTTCATAATCATAAAATGCGGCAATTGCTAACATGATTCGGACAGACTTAAGCATCACTACGGGTGAGAAAAGTCTCATCGTAGTCAACCCCTTGAACTTGTCGAAAACCTTTCGCGACAAGTCGAGCTTTATAGACAATGATATTACCATCAGCGTCCGTCTTCCTCTTGAAGATCCATTTATTTTCAATGGTCTACCGTTCATCGGGCAAGTCCACCAAAGTCCACACTTTGTTCTCATACATGGATCGTATCTCACATTTCATGGCCTCAAGCCATTTGTTGGAATCTGGTCTCATCATAGCTTCTTCATAGTTCGTAGGTTCGCTGTTGTCTAACAACATGACTTCCAGGACAGGATTACCGTACCACTCTGGTGTGGAATGTATTCTGGTTGATCTACGATGTTCAGTGGTAACTTGATCTGAAGTTTCATGATCATCATCATTAGCTTCCTCTCTAGTTGGTGTAGGCATCATGGGAATGGTTTTCTCTGATGTGCTACTTTCCAATTCGAGAGAAGGTAAAATTACCTCATCAAGTTCTACTTTCCTCCCACTCACTTCTTTTGAGAGAAGCCCCTTCTCTAGAAATGACCAATTCTTAGCAACAAAGATCTTGCCTTCGGATCTGTGGTAGAAGGTGTACCCAATAGTTTCTTTAGGGTATCCTATGAAGACACACTTCTCCGATTTGGGTTTGAGCTTATCAGGCTGAAGCCTTTTGACATAAGCATCACATCCCCAAGCTTTAAGAAACGACAGCTTAGGTTTCTTGCCAAACCCAAGTTCATACGGTGTCATCTCAACGGATTTAGATGGTGTTGTATTTAACGTGAATGCGGTTGTCTCTAATGCACAACCCCAAAATGATAAAGGCAAATCGGTAAGAGACATCATAGAACGCACCATATCTAAGAAAGTACGGTTGCGGCGTTCGGACACACCATTACGCTGTGGTGTTCCAGGTGGCGTGAGTTGTGAAACAATTCCACATTGTTTTAAATGAAGGCCAAACTCGTAACTCAAATATTCGCCTCCATGATCATATCGTAGAAACTTTATTTTCTTGTTACGATGATTCTCCACTTCACTCTGACATTCTTTGAACTTTTCAAATGTTTCAGACTTGTGTTTCATCAAGTAGATATACCCATAGCTACTCAAATCATCTGTGAAGGTTAGAAAATAACGATACCCACTGCGTGCCTCAACACTCATCGGACCACATACATTGGTATGTATTATTTCCAATAAGTCATTAGCTCGCTCTATTGTTCCAGAGAACGGAGTTTTAGTCATCTTACCCATGAGGCATGGTTCGCAAGTATCAAATGATTCATAATCAAGTGATTCCAAAAGTCCATCCGCATGGAGTTTCTTCATGCGCTTTACACCAATATGACCTAAACGGTAGTGCCACAAGTATGTTGCACTATCATTATCAACTTTGCATCATTTGGTATCAATATTATGAATATGTGTATTACTACGATCGAGATTCAACAAGAATAGACCATTAATGAAAGGTGCATGACAATAAAAAATATTACTCATATAAATAGAACAACCATTATTCTCTAACTTAAATGAATAACCATCTCGCAATAAACAAGATCCAGATATAATGTTCATGCTCAACGCTGGCACCAAATAACAATTATTGGGGTCTAAACCTATCCTGAAGGTAGATGTAGAGGTAGCATCCCGACGGCGATCATATCAACCTTGCAACCATTCCCGACGCGCATCGTCACCTCGTCCTTAGCCAATCTTCATTTATTCCGTAGCTCCTGTTTCGAGTTACAAATATGAGCAACCGAACCAGTATCAAATACCCAGGTGCTACTACGAGCATTAGTAAGGAACACATCAATAACATGTATATCAAATATACCTTTGTTCACTTTGCCATCCTTCTTATCTGCCAAGTATTTGGGGCAGTTCCGCTTCCAGTGACCATTTCCCTTGCAGTACAAGCACTCAGTTTCGGGCTTGGGTCCAGCTTTGGGCTTCTTCATGGGAGCGGCAACTTGCTTGCCATTCTTCTTGAAGTTCCCTTTCTTTCCCTTGCCCTTTTTCTTGAAACTAGTGGTCTTGTTAACCATCAACACTTGATGCTCCTTCTTGATTTCTACCTCTGTCGATTTCAGCATCGCGTAGAGCTCAGGAATCATTTTCATCATCCCTTGCATATTATAGTTCATCATGAAGCCTTTGTAGCTTGATGGCAGTGACTGAAGAACTCTGTCAATAACACTCTCAACTAGAAGATCAATTCCCAGCTGAGTCAAGTGGTTATGATACCCAGACATTTTGAGTATGTGTTCACTGACAGAACTGTTCTCCTTCATCTTGCAGCTATAGAACTTGTTGGAGATTTCATATCTCTCAACCCGAGCATTAGCTTGAAATATCAACTGCAGCTCTTAGAACATCTCATACGCTCCGCGGCGTTCAAAATGTCTTTTAAGTCCTGGTTCTAAGCCGTAAAGCATGGCACACTGAACTATTGAGTAGTCATCAAATCGAGCCTGCCAAACATTCATAACATCTTCAATAGCTCCTGCAGTAGGTCTATCACCTAGCGGTGCATCAAGGACATAATTTTTTTGCGCAGCAATGAGGATAATCCTCAAGTTACAAACCCAGTTCGTGTAGTTGCTACCAACATCTTTCAACTTAGCTTTCTCTAGGAACGCATTAAAATTCAAGGGAACGGTAGCACGGGCCATTGATCTACAACATAGATATGCAAAAACTATGAAGACTAAGTTGATGATAAATTTTAGTTCAAATAATCAAATTACTAATGAACTCCCACTTAAATCAACATCCCTCAAGTTGTCTAAGTGATACATGATCCAAATCAACTAACCCATGTCCGATCATTACGTGAGATGGGGTAGTCTTCAATGGTGAACATCTCTATGTTGATCATATCTACTATATGACTCATGTTCGACCTTTTGGTCTCCAGTGTTCCAAGACCATGTCTGTACATGCTAGGCTCGTCAAGTTTAACACAAGTATTCTACATGTGCAAAACTGGCTTACACCCGTTGTATGTGAACGTAGAGTCTATCACACCCGATCATCACGAGGTGCTTCGAAATGATGAACTTTAGCAACGATGCATACTCGGGGAGAACACTTTCATCTTCAAATTAAGTGAAGTGATCATCTTATAATGCTACCATCGTTCTAAGCAAAATAAGATGCATAAAGGATAAACATCACATGCAATAAAAATATGTGACATGATATGGCCATCATCATCTTGTGCTTTTGATCTCTATCACCAAAGCAACGGTATGATCTCCATCATCACCGACATGAAACCTTGATCTCCATCGTAGCGTCGGGGACGTCTCGCCAACTATTGCTTCTACAACTATTGCTAACGCATAACGATAAAGTAAAGCAATTACATGGCACTTAGTGATTGACACGCAGGTTATTCAATAATTAAAGACAACCCTAAGGCTCCTGCCGGTTGTCATACTCATCGATGTGCAAGTCGTGAACTTATTACAAAACATGATCATCTCATACATCAACATATATCACATCATATCTTGACCATATCACATAACAACATGCCCTGCAAAAACAATATAGACATCCTCTACTTTGTTGTTGCAAGTTTTACGTGGCTGCTACGGGCAACTAGCAAGAACCGTTCTTACCTACGCAAAACCACAATGGTGATTATCAAGTTTGCTGTTTTACTTCAAGGACCGGCCGTAGTCAAATTTGATTCAACTAAAGTAGGAGAAACAGACACCCGCCAGCCACCTTTATGCAAAACAAGTTGCATGTCAGTCGGTGGAACTAGTCTCATGTGCATGGACATGTAAGGTTGGTCTGGGCCGCTTCATCCCACAATGCCACCAAATCAAAATAAGATGTTGGTGGTAAGCAGTATTAACATCACCGCCCACAACTCCTTTGTGCTCTACTCGTGCATATCATCTACGCATAGACCTGGCTCTGACACCACTGTTGGGAAATGTTGCATTGAAAACCAAAATTTTTCTATGCACACGCAAGATCTATCCATGGAGATGCATAGTTACAAGAGGGGAGAGTATGTCTACGTACCCTCGTAGACCGTTAAGCGGAAGCGTTTATCAACGCGGTTGATGTAGTCATACACTTTCACGATCCGCCCGATCAAGTACCGAACGCACGGCACCTCCGCGTTCAGCACATGTTCAGCTCGATGACGTCCTCGCCTTCTTGATCCAGCAAGTCGGGCGAGGTAGTAGATGGGTTTCGACAGCACGACGGCGTGCTGACGGTGGTGGTGCAACTATCTCCGCAGGGCTTTGCCGAGCACTACGAAAATTATGACCGAGGACGAACTAGAGGGAGAGGGGCACCGCACGCGGCTTGGGGATCGTGGTGTGTGTTGCCCCTCTCCCTCCTCTCATATATATAGGTGGATGGGGAGAGGAGGCAGCCCTAGGATGCGCCCCAAGTGGCTGGCGGCTGCCCTAGGCGCCTGCCTAGCCGCGCCCCCTTCCATATATGGACATGGGGGGAAGAAAAGGGGGTTGGCTGCCTTAGGAGCACCTCCCCCTTCCTCCTCTCCCTCCTTTGTGCGTGGGCAGGCGTGGAGGGGCGTGCCAGCCCCTTTTTGGGATGGTGTGCTTCCCCCCTTTGGCCCATAAGGCCCACCACTTACCGGTGGCCTCCCGGAACCCCTTCCGACACTCTGATAGATACCCTGTACTTTCTGAAACCTTTCCGGTGACCAAATAGCATCGTCCTATCTATCAATATTTACCTCCGGACCATTTCGAAGCTCCTCGTCATGTCCGTGATCTCATCCAGGACTCCAAGCAACATTCGGTCACCAACTCACATAACTCATATAGTACTATATCATCAACGAACGTTTAGCGTGCGGACCCTACGGGTTCGAGAATGATGTAGACATGACTGAGACACTTCTCCGGTCAATAACCAATAGCGGGACCTAGATGCCCATATTGGTTCCTACATATTCTACGAAGATCTTCATTGGTCGAACCTTTATGACAACATGCGTAATTCCCTTTGCCTATCGGTATGTTACTTGCCCGAGATTCGATCGTCGGTATCTCCATACCTAGTTTAATCTCGTTACCGGTAAGTCTCTTTACTCGTTCCATAATACATCATCTCGTAACTAACTCCTTAGTCACTTTGCTTGCAAGCTTCTTGTGATGTATTATCGAGAGGGCCCAGAGATACCTCTCCGATACACGGAGTGACAAATCCAAATCTCGATCCATGCCAACTCAACAGACACCTTCGGAGATACCTGTAGAGCATGTTTATGATCACCCAGTTACGTTGTGATGTTTGATAGCACACAATGTATTCCTCCGGTATCCGGGAGTTGCATGATCTCATGGTCGAAGGAATATGTATTTGACATTAAGAAAGCAGTAGCAATAAACTGAATGATCATATGCTAAGCTAACGGATGGGTCTTGTCCATCACATCATTCTCCTAATGATGTGATCCCATTATCAAGTAACAACTCATGTCTATGGTTAGGAATCCTTAACCATCTTGATCAACGAGCTAGTCTAGTAGAGGCTTACTAGAGACACGGTATTTGTTTATGTATCCACACATGTATTTAAGTTTCCGGTCAATAAAATTCTGGCATGAATAATAAACCTTTATCATGAATAAGGAAATATAATAATAACAACTTTATTATTGCCTCTAGGGCATATTTCGATCAATGCATGTGGAACTCGATGACTCGGTCATCCCAAATTCGGTCAAACCCCCTGGTGCTAAATTTATATCCGACAATAACTTGAAAAAGAGTGTTGCTTCTTCCTCTGCAGCAAGGATGCATCCGTGGGTGGACGGTGCTTTAATTGTCACCGGAAAGCTACGCAAGGAGATTATGGATCTCAAACATCAAATCAATAGGCTCGAGGAGGAAAATCGCATCTTGAGGGGCATCATTGCAAAGAACATCGCACCATCACCTCCGAAGAAGGAGACTTGAGTAAACGGGCATGGGCACTCCCCTTGGCTTGTGCCAAGCTTGGGGGAGGTGCCTCGGTATCGTATCACCATCACATCTTTACTTTTATCATTTTTCTTAGTTCGATCCTTTTGGTTATATCGTTACCTAGTAGAGTAAAAGCTTTTAGTACGATCTAGTTATGAATCTTGCTTTGTGATCTATCTATGTAATCGAGTTCAAGAGTTATATAATAAAGATTAGTTTTGAGTTGAGGGCCTTGCTTTCTTGCTTTGATCTTGTAAAAGGGGAAGATAATAAAATAAATAAAAAGATTATATACACTCTTATGGAAAGTGATGACTTCACATATAAATAAGTATGTCACATGAAATTTGTTGAGAGTTGACAAACATAGTTTTGGTCATTGTTGCAATTAATAGGAAGTAATAAAGAATGCGAGGTGTCACATATAAATACACTATCTTGGACATCTTTGTGATTGTGAGCTCCCATTAAAATATTATATGCTAAAAGGTTGATGTTGGACAAAGAAGACAACATAATGAGTTATGTTTTCTTATATCCGAATAGAAGTTATATTGTCATGGATCATCCAACATGTTGAGCCTGCTTCTCATCCTATGCTAGCCAAATCTTCTACACTAAGTAGAGATACTACTTGTGCATCCAAAATCCTTTAAACCAGTTTTGCCATGAGAGTCCACCATATCTACCTATGGATTATCCTTCAAGTAAGTTGTCATCGGTGCAAGCAATAAAAATTGCTCTCTAAATACCCCCCCCCCCCCCCCCCCCCCCCCCCCCCCCCCCCCCCCCCCCCCCCTATGGAAGAAATAAAAGCGACGGACTGCATAATAAAGTTCTTTATCACAAGCGACAATATAAAGTGACGTTCTTTTGCATTAAGATTTTGGGCATCCAACCATAAAAGCGCATGACAACCTCTACTTCCCTGTACGAAGGGCCTATCTTTTACTTTCACCTTCTACCCTTATACAAGAGTCATGGTGATCTTCACCCTTCTTTTTATATTTCTCTTTTTGGCATGCACAATGTGTTGGGGATTGATGTCTACTACACAACTTGTTCTTGTAGACTCATGTTGGGCCTCCAAGCGCATAGTTTTGTAGGACAGTAGCAATTTTCCCTCAAGTGGATGACCTAAGGTTTATCAATCCGTGGGAGGCGTAGGATGAAGATGGTCTCTCTCAAACAGCCTTGCAACCAAATAACAAAAAGTCTCTTGTGTCCCCAACACACCAAATACAATGGTAATTTGTATAAGTGCACCAGTTCGGCGAAGAGATGGTGATACAAGCATAGTAATGATAGTAGATATTGATTTTTTAATAGGAATAATAAAAACATCAAGGTAGCAATTGATAAAACGAGCACAAACGGTATTGCAATGCTTGAAAATGAGGCCTAGGGTCCGTAGTTTTGCTAGTGCAATCTCTCAACAATGCTAGTATAATTGGATCATATAACCTTCCCTCAACGTGCGATGAAGAATCACTCCAAAGTTCCTATCTAGCGGAGAACATAAGAAGAAATTGTTTGTAGGGTATGAAACCACCTCAAAGCTATTCTTTCCTATCAATCTATCCTAGAGTTCGTACTAAAATAACACCAAGCTATTCTTTTCGATCGATCTAACCAAGAGTTCGTACTAAAAATAACACCATATGATACACATCAACCAACTCTAATGTCACCTAGATACTCCAATGTCACCGCAAGTATCCGTGAGTTGATTATGCAATATGCATCAAACAATTTCAGATTCATAATACTCAATCCAACACAAAGAACTTCAAAGAGTGCCCCAAGATTTCTACCGAAGAAACAAAGAAGAGAACATGCATCAACCCCTATCCATAGATTACCCCAATGTCATCTCGAGAATCCGCGAGTTGAGTGCCAAAACACATATCAAGTGAATCAATTTGAGACCCCATTGTCACCATGGGTATTCATAGCAAGACATACATCAAGTGTTCTCAAATCCATAAAAGTATTCAATCCGATAAGAACAAAATCTCGAAGGGAAAACTCAATTCATCACAACAGGATAGAGAGGGAGAAACACCATATGATCCAACAATATTAACAAAGCCTACGATACATCAAGATTGTGCCATCTCAAGAACACGAGAGAGAGAGAGAGAGAGAGAGAGAGAGATTTAACACATAGCTATTGGTACAAACCCTCAGCCCCGTGGGTGGACTACTCCCTCCTCATCATGCTGGCCGCCGGGATGATGAAGATGGCCACCGGTGATGATTTCCCCCTCCGACGGGGTGCCGGAACAGGGTCTAGATTGGTTTTTTGTGGCTACAGAGGCTTGCGGTGATGGAACTTCTAATCTAGGATTATCTCTAATGGTTTCTCTATTTATAGGATTTTTCAGTGTTGGAATCACGCGAAGATGGGCCTCGAGGTGAGCACAACCCACCGGGCAAGCCAGGCCCCTCTGGCGTGCCCTGGTGGGTTGTGCCCTCCTCGTGGCTCTTCTGGCCCTCCCCTGAAGCTTCTAGTGCCTTTTTTGTTCCAATTTTTTAAAAAAGTTTCGTTGCATTTGGAGAGCTTTTATTTCTGCACAAAAAATAACACCATGGTAGTTCTGCTGAAAACAACATCAGTCTGGGTTAGTTCCATCCAAATCATACCAAAACCATATAAAGTTCTTGTAAACATGGCATAAATACTTCATAAATTATAGATATGTTGGAGACGTATCAGGGATGATTCAGACATGTATATCCACTCAGATGTAGGTGATCATAAATTATTATTGTTGACGTTACCCTTGAGGTAAATGGTTGGGAGGTGAAACTATAAATCCCTATCTTCCTATGTGTCTGATTGAAGCTTTGATCACATAAGTATCGCGTGAGTGTTAGCAATTATGAAAGATTAAATGATGGTTGAATATGTGAACTTGCTGAAAAGCTCTTACATTGACTCTTTCTGATGTTATGATAAATTGCAATTGTCTCAATGACCGATATCATAGTTTGTTAGTTTTCAATAAGTTCTTGATTCGTACTTTACCTTGTGAATGAATTGTTACTTTAGCATGAGAATTTATATGACAATATATGTTGCTATTCTAAACATGATCATGATGCCCTCATGTCCGTATTTTATTGTATCGACACCTCTATCTCTAAACATGTGGTCATGATTATCAATTTCGGCTTTCGCTTGAGGACAAGCAAGGTCTAAGCTTGGGGGGAGTTGATACGTCCATTTTGCATCATGCTTTTATGTTGATATTTACTGCATTATGGGCTGTTATTTCATATTATGGTACAATACTTATGCCTTTTCTCTCTTATTTTACAAGGTTTACACAAAGAGGGAGAATGTCGGCAGCTGGAATTCTGGACCGAAAAGGAGCAAATCTGAGACACCTATTCTGCACAACTCCAAATGTCCTGAAACTTTACGAAGAATTGTTTTGGAATATATAAAAAATATTGGGCGAAGAAACTTTAGAAGGGAACCCACCAGGTGGCCACAAGCCTGGGGGCGCGCCCTACCCCCCAGCGCTTGTGGGCCCCTGGCCATCTTCTGGTGCCCATCTTCTGCTATATGAAAGGTTTTGACCTAGATAAAAATAAGAAGGAATTTTTTGGGACGAAACACCGCCGTCTTGAGGCGGAACCTGGGCAGAAGTAATCTAGGGCTCCGGCGGAGCTATTCTGCCGGGGAAACTTCCCTCCGGGAGGGGTAAATCAAAGCCATCATCATCACCAACGATCCTCTCATCGAGGGAGGGTCAATCTTCATCAACATCTTTGATACGTCACCAACGTATCTATAATTTTTTATTGTTCCATGCTGTTATATTATCATTCTTGGCCCCCCCCCCCCCCCCCCCCCCCCCCCCCCCCCCCCCCCCCCCCCCCCCCCCCCCCCCCCCCCCCCCCCCCCCCCCCCCCCCCCCCCCCCCCCCCCCCCCCCCCCCCCCCCCCCCCCCCCCCCCCCCCCCCCCCCCCCCCCCCCCCCCCCCCCCCCCCCCCCCCCCCCCCCCCCCCCCCCCCCCCCCCCCCCCCCCCCCCCCCCCCCCCCCCCCCCCCCCCCCCCCCCCCCCCCCCCCCCCCCCCCCCCCCCCCCCCCCCCCCCCCCCCCCCCCCCCCCCCCCCCCCCCCCCCCCCCCCCCCCCCCCCCCCCCCCCCCCCCCCCCCCCCCCCCCCCCCCCCCCCCCCCCCCCCCCCCCCCCCCCCCCCCCCCCCCCCCCCCCCCCCCCCCCCCCCCCCCCCCCCCCCCCCCCCCCCCCCCCCCCCCCCCCCCCCCCCCCCCCCCCCCCCCCCCCCCCCCCCCCCCCCCCCCCCCCCCCCCCCCCCCCCCCCCCCCCCCCCCCCCCCCCCCCCCCCCCCCCCCCCCCCCCCCCCCCCCCCCCCCCCCCCCCCCCCCCCCCCCCCCCCCCCCCCCCCCCCCCCCCCCCCCCCCCCCCCCCCCCCCCCCCCCCCCCCCCCCCCCCCCCCCCCCCCCCCCCCCCCCCCCCCCCCCCCCCCCCCCCCCCCCCCCCCCCCCCCCCCCCCCCCCCCCCCCCCCCCCCCCCCCCCCCCCCCCCCCCCCCCCCCCCCCCCCCCCCCCCCCCCCCCCCCCCCCCCCCCCCCCCCCCCCCCCCCCCCCCCCCCCCCCCCCCCCCCCCCCCCCCCCCCCCCCCCCCCCCCCCCCCCCCCCCCCCCCCCCCCCCCCCCCCCCCCCCCCCCCCCCCCCCCCCCCCCCCCCCCCCCCCCCCCCCCCCCCCCCCCCCCCCCCCCCCCCCCCCCCCCCCCCCCCCCCCCCCCCCCCCCCCCCCCCCCCCCCCCCCCCCCCCCCCCCCCCCCCCCCCCCCCCCCCCCCCCCCCCCCCCCCCCCCCCCCCCCCCCCCCCCCCCCCCCCCCCCCCCCCCCCCCCCCCCCCCCCCCCCCCCCCCCCCCCCCCCCCCCCCCCCCCCCCCCCCCCCCCCCCCCCCCCCCCCCCCCCCCCCCCCCCCCCCCCCCCCCCCCCCCCCCCCCCCCCCCCCCCCCCCCCCCCCCCCCCCCCCCCCCCCCCCCCCCCCCCCCCCCCCCCCCCCCCCCCCCCCCCCCCCCCCCCCCCCCCCCCCCCCCCCCCCCCCCCCCCCCCCCCCCCCCCCCCCCCCCCCCCCCCCCCCCCCCCCCCCCCCCCCCCCCCCCCCCCCCCCCCCCCCCCCCCCCCCCCCCCCCCCCCCCCCCCCCCCCCCCCCCCCCCCCCCCCCCCCCCCCCCCCCCCCCCCCCCCCCCCCCCCCCCCCCCCCCCCCCCCCCCCCCCCCCCCCCCCCCCCCCCCCCCCCCCCCCCCCCCCCCCCCCCCCCCCCCCCCCCCCCCCCCCCCCCCCCCCCCCCCCCCCCCCCCCCCCCCCCCCCCCCCCCCCCCCCCCCCCCCCCCCCCCCCCCCCCCCCCCCCCCCCCCCCCCCCCCCCCCCCCCCCCCCCCCCCCCCCCCCCCCCCCCCCCCCCCCCCCCCCCCCCCCCCCCCCCCCCCCCCCCCCCCCCCCCCCCCCCCCCCCCCCCCCCCCCCCCCCCCCCCCCCCCCCCCCCCCCCCCCCCCCCCCCCCCCCCCCCCCCCCCCCCCCCCCCCCCCCCCCCCCCCCCCCCCCCCCCCCCCCCCCCCCCCCCCCCCCCCCCCCCCCCCCCCCCCCCCCCCCCCCCCCCCCCCCCCCCCCCCCCCCCCCCCCCCCCCCCCCCCCCCCCCCCCCCCCCCCCCCCCCCCCCCCCCCCCCCCCCCCCCCCCCCCCCCCCCCCCCCCCCCCCCCCCCCCCCCCCCCCCCCCCCCCCCCCCCCCCCCCCCCCCCCCCCCCCCCCCCCCCCCCCCCCCCCCCCCCCCCCCCCCCCCCCCCCCCCCCCCCCCCCCCCCCCCCCCCCCCCCCCCCCCCCCCCCCCCCCCCCCCCCCCCCCCCCCCCCCCCCCCCCCCCCCCCCCCCCCCCCCCCCCCCCCCCCCCCCCCCCCCCCCCCCCCCCCCCCCCCCCCCCCCCCCCCCCCCCCCCCCCCCCCCCCCCCCCCCCCCCCCCCCCCCCCCCCCCCCCCCCCCCCCCCCCCCCCCCCCCCCCCCCCCCCCCCCCCCCCCCCCCCCCCCCCCCCCCCCCCCCCCCCCCCCCCCCCCCCCCCCCCCCCCCCCCCCCCCCCCCCCCCCCCCCCCCCCCCCCCCCCCCCCCCCCCCCCCCCCCCCCCCCCCCCCCCCCCCCCCCCCCCCCCCCCCCCCCCCCCCCCCCCCCCCCCCCCCCCCCCCCCCCCCCCCCCCCCCCCCCCCCCCCCCCCCCCCCCCCCCCCCCCCCCCCCCCCCCCCCCCCCCCCCCCCCCCCCCCCCCCCCCCCCCCCCCCCCCCCCCCCCCCCCCCCCCCCCCCCCCCCCCCCCCCCCCCCCCCCCCCCCCCCCCCCCCCCCCCCCCCCCCCCCCCCCCCCCCCCCCCCCCCCCCCCCCCCCCCCCCCCCCCCCCCCCCCCCCCCCCCCCCCCCCCCCCCCCCCCCCCCCCCCCCCCCCCCCCCCCCCCCCCCCCCCCCCCCCCCCCCCCCCCCCCCCCCCCCCCCCCCCCCCCCCCCCCCCCCCCCCCCCCCCCCCCCCCCCCCCCCCCCCCCCCCCCCCCCCCCCCCCCCCCCCCCCCCCCCCCCCCCCCCCCCCCCCCCCCCCCCCCCCCCCCCCCCCCCCCCCCCCCCCCCCCCCCCCCCCCCCCCCCCCCCCCCCCCCCCCCCCCCCCCCCCCCCCCCCCCCCCCCCCCCCCCCCCCCCCCCCCCCCCCCCCCCCCCCCCCCCCCCCCCCCCCCCCCCCCCCCCCCCCCCCCCCCCCCCCCCCCCCCCCCCCCCCCCCCCCCCCCCCCCCCCCCCCCCCCCCCCCCCCCCCCCCCCCCCCCCCCCCCCCCCCCCCCCCCCCCCCCCCCCCCCCCCCCCCCCCCCCCCCCCCCCCCCCCCCCCCCCCCCCCCCCCCCCCCCCCCCCCCCCCCCCCCCCCCCCCCCCCCCCCCCCCCCCCCCCCCCCCCCCCCCCCCCCCCCCCCCCCCCCCCCCCCCCCCCCCCCCCCCCCCCCCCCCCCCCCCCCCCCCCCCCCCCCCCCCCCCCCCCCCCCCCCCCCCCCCCCCCCCCCCCCCCCCCCCCCCCCCCCCCCCCCCCCCCCTATATGATTTTTGGGACTAACCTATTAACCTAGAGCCCAGTGCTAGTTCCTGTTCTTTCCTTGTTTTTGAGTTTCGCAGAAAAGGAATACCAAACAGAGTCCAAACGGAATAAAACTTTTGCGATTATTTTTCTTGGACCAGAAGACACCCAGGAGACTTGGAGTGCAAGTCAGAAGAGCCAAGAGGCGGCCACAAGGGTGGAGGGCGCGCCCCCCGAGTTTGTGGGCCCCTCGATGACCCCCTGACCTAGATCTTCCTCCTATATATACTCAAATACCCCAAAAACTTCCACGGGAGCCACGAAACCACTTTTCCACCGCCGCAACCTTCTGTACCCGTCAGATCCCATCTTGGGGCCTTTTCTGGCGTCCTGCCGGATGGGGATTCGGTCATGGAGGGCTTCTACATCAACACCATTGCCTCTCCGATGAAGCGTGAGTAGTTTACCATAGACCTACGGGTCCATAGCTAATAGCTAGATGGCTTCTTCTCTCTCTTTGATTCTCAATACAAAGTTCTCCTCGGTGTTCTTGGAGATCTATTCGATGTAATACTCTTTTGCGGTGTGTTTGCCAAGATCCGATGAATTGTGGATTTATGATAAGCTTATCTATGAATATTATTTGAATCTTCTCTGAATTCTTATATGCATGATTTGATATTTTGCAAGTCTCTTCGAACTATCGATTTGGTTTGGCCAACTAGATTGGGTTTTCTTGCAATGGGAGAAGTGCTTAGCTTTGGGTTCAATATTGCGGTGTCCTTTCCCAGTGACAGTAGGGGCAGCAAGGCACATATTGTATTGTTGCCATCAAGGATAAAAAGATGGGGTTTTGATCATAATGCTTGAGTTACTTCCTCTACATCATGTCATCTTGCTTAAGGCGTCACTCCATTCTTTATGAACTTATTACTCTAGATGCATGCTGGATAGCGGTCGATGTGTGGAGTAATAGTAGTAGATGTAGAATTGTTTCGGTCCACTTGACATGGACGTGATGCCTATATTCATGATCATTGCCTTAGATGTCGTCATAACTTTGCACTTTTCTATCAATTGCTCGGCAGTAATTTGTTCACCCACCGTAATAATTTCTACCCCCCCCCCCCCCCCCCCCCCCCCCCCCCCCCCCCCCCCCCCCCCCCCCCCCCCCCCCCCCCCCCCCCCCCCCCCCCCCCCCCCCCCCCCCCCCCCCCCCCCCCCCCCCCCCCCCCCCCCCCCCCCCCCCCCCCCCCCCCCCCCCCCCCCCCCCCCCCCCCCCCCCCCCCCCCCCCCCCCCCCCCCCCCCCCCCCCCCCCCCCCCCCCCCCCCCCCCCCCCCCCCCCCCCCCCCCCCCCCCCCCCCCCCCCCCCCCCCCCCCCCCCCCCCCCCCCCCCCCCCCCCCCCCCCCCCCCCCCCCCCCCCCCCCCCCCCCCCCCCCCCCCCCCCCCCCCCCCCCCCCCCCCCCCCCCCCCCCCCCCCCCCCCCCCCCCCCCCCCCCCCCCCCCCCCCCCCCCCCCCCCCCCCCCCCCCCCCCCCCCCCCCCCCCCCCCCCCCCCCCCCCCCCCCCCCCCCCCCCCCCCCCCCCCCCCCCCCCCCCCCCCCCCCCCCCCCCCCCCCCCCCCCCCCCCCCCCCCCCCCCCCCCCCCCCCCCCCCCCCCCCCCCCGAAGATGTTGATGAAGATTGACCCTCCCATGATGAGAGGATCGTTGGTGATGACGATGGCTTTGATTTCCCCCTCCCAGAGGGAAGTTTCCCCGACAGAATAGCTCCGCCGGAGCCCTAGATTGCTTCTGCCCAGGTTCCGCCTCCAGACGGCGGCGCTTCACCCCAAAAGCTTTCTTATGATTTTTTTTATAGGTTAAAACCCTTCATATAGCAGAAGATGGACACGGGAGGATGGCCAGGGGCCCACAAGCTCAGGAGGCGCGCCCTGGGGGGTAGGGCGCGCCCCCCAGGCTTGTGGCCACCTGGTGGGTCCCCTTCTGTTGTTTCTTCGCCCATTATTTTTTTTATTCCAAAACAATTCTCCGTAAAGTTTCAGGACATTTGGAGTGGTGCAGAGTAGGTATCTCAGATTTGCTCCTTTGCGGTCCAGAATTCCAGCTGCCGGCATTCTCCCTCTTCATGTAAATCTTGTAAAATAAGAGAGAAAAGGCATAAGAATTGTACCATAAAGTGAAATAACAGTCCATAATGCAATAAATATCAATATAAAAACATGATCTAAAATGGACGTATTAACTCCCCCAAGCTTAGACCTCGCTTGTCCTCAAGCGAAAGCCAAAATCGAAAATCATGTCCACATGTTTAGAGATAGAGGTGTCGATAAAACTAAAAATATGGACATGTGGGCATCATGATCATCTTTAGAACAACAATATATTATCATATAATATCTTATGCCAAAGTGATAATTCATTCACAAAGTAAAGTATAGACCAAAAACTTTATTGAAAACAAACAAACTATGATCTCGGTCATTGAAGCAACTGCAATTTATCATAACATTAGAAAGAGTCAATGTAAGAGCTTTTATTTAGCAAGTTCACATACTCAACCATCATTTAATCTTTCATAATTGCTAACACTCACGAGATACTTATGAGATCAAAGCTTCAATCAGACACATAGGAAGATAGGAGCTTATAGTTTTGCCTCCCAACCATTTACCTCAAGGGTAACGTCAACAATAATAGATTATGATCACCTACATCCGAGTGTATATATACCCCCCCCCCCCCCCCCCCCTATATATATATATATATGGATCTTTCCCCCAACACATAGTGCTTGCCAAAAAGAGAAAATATTAAAGGAAGGGTGAAGATCACCATGACTCTTGCATAAAGGTAGAAGGTAAAATAAAAGATACGCCCTTCGCAGAGGGAAGCAGAGGTTGTCATGCGCTTTTTGATTGGATGCAAGAAATCTTAGTGCAATGGAACGTCACTTTATATTGCCACTTGTCATAAAGAACTTTATTATGCAGTTCATCGCTTTTATTTCTTCCCCATCACAAGCTTGTATAAAGTTTATTTTCCTTACACTAAAAGTTCATACATATTTAGAGAGCAATTTTTATTGCTTGCACCGATGACAACTTACTTGAAGGATCTTATTCAATCCATAGGTAGATATAGTGGACTCTCATTGCAAAACTGGGTTAAGGGTTTTTGGATGCACAATTAGTATCTCTACTTAATGCAGAATTTTTTGGCTAGCATAGGATGAGAAGCAAGCTCAACATGTTAGAGGATCCACGACAACATAACTTTTATTTGGATATAAGGGAACATAAAACATTATGTTGTCTTCCTTGTCCAATATCAACTTATTAGCATGTAATATTTTAATGAGTGCTCACAATCACGAAAGATGTCCAATTTGGTGTATTTATATGTGAAACCTCTCTTTCTTTATTACTTCCTATTAATTGCAACAATGAACAATACTATGTTTATCAGTCCTCAACAAATTTTATGCATCATACTTCTTATATGTGAAGTCATCACTCCCCATAAGATCATTATATAATATTTTATTTCTTTTATTCTATTTCTTTTCCAAGATCAAAGCAAGAAAGCAAAGCCCTTAACTCAAAACTAATCTTTATTATATAACTCTCGCACAAGGTTACATAGATAGAACACAAAGCAAAAACTCAAAGGCTAGATCATACTAAAACTTTTAATATACTATATCAAGATTTAACCAAAAGGATCGAACTAAGATAAATGATAAAGATAAAGATGTGATGGTGATACGATACCGGGACACCTCCCCCAAGCTTGGCATAAGCCAAGGGGAGTGCCCATACCCATGTGCTCAAGTCTCTTTCTTCGGAGGTGGTGGTGCAATGTTCTTGGCAATGATTCCTCTCAGAATGCGGTTTTCCTCTTCGAGCTTATTAATTTGCTGCCTAAGATCCAGAATTTCCTTGCGGAGTTTGCCTGTGATAGTTAGAGCACCATCCACCCATGGATGCATCCTGGCTGTGGGGGAAAAAGCAACACTCTTTTTCATGTTATTATAAGAGATAAATTTAGCATTGGGAGGTATAACCGAATCCGGTAGGACTGAGCTCTAGAGTTCCTCAAGCGTGGCTCCAGGTTGAGGGAGAGAAGTGACTTCTGGATCCTCTTCCATGGCATCCACTCTTTTCAAGTCTGCTTCTATTTCTTCCCCCGTTGACCACCCAAAGGGATTAGCTTTGCTGTATGCTCGTGGATCCAGTGTTGGGTGAGAGACACGGCTCTCCCTGACCGACTCTTGCGAAAACATATTGCTCTAAATCTGCTGCAGGAATAGCTCAAAACAAGAACAGAGGATGTCATAATACGGTGGTCGAAACCTTCGGGAGATTATATAATGAATTTTTACCGTGCAAAACAAGTATTCTGGGAGAAAATGGAGTCCGGGAGGTACACGAGGTGGCCACAAGCTCAGAAGGCGCGCCCTGGGGGTAGGGCGCGCCCCCCAGGCTTGCTACCTGCTCGTGTACTTTTCGGACTACTTTTTATTTTCCTAATTTTTTAAATACTCCAAAATGGAATAAAATTGCTTTTGGGAACCTTTTGAGTTGGTTTACTTACCGTATCACATACCTATTCCTTTTTAGAGTTCTGAAGCGTTCTGGAAGGTTTCCTTTATGTACTCCTCCGGTGTTATGGAATGAATAATATTAGTTTCAATATTTATGGGCATACCTGAGATATAATGTTTTATTCTTTGCCCATTTACCACCTTCGGATTGTTGCCTTCGACGTTGTTGATCATGATAGCACCGGAACGATAAACCTCTTCAATAACGTATGGTCCTTCCCATTTGGAGAGAAGTTTTCCTGCATAAAATCTTAAACGAGAATTGTATAGCAAGACATGGTCACCCACGTTAAATTCCCGCTTTTGTATTCTTTTGTCATGCCATCTTTTAACTTTTTCTTTAAATAGTTTAGAATTTCCATAAGCCTAAGTTCTCCATTCATCAAGTGAGCTAATGTCAAATAACCTTTTTTCACCGGCAAGTTTAAAATCATAATTGAGCTCTTTAATTGCCCAATAAGCTTTATGTTCTAATTCAAGAGGTAAGTGACATGCTTTACCATAAACCATTTTAGAGGGAGACATACCCATAGGATTTTTATAAGCAGTTTTATAAGCCCATAATGCATCATCTAATTTCTTAGACCAATTCTTTCTAGATCTATTGACAGTCTTTTGCAAGATCAATTTTATTTCTTACCACTTCTTTCATCTTTGGATTTAACCGTCGCTGGTGATCAACAACTGGTTTAGCATCAGGTTCCAAATTAATTTTATGCTGACATAGAGTGGGACTAATGCCCTTAAGATCATCAAGAGTACATCCAATACCAGCTCGGTGCTTCCTTAGAGTTTTTAGTAACCTCTTTTCTTCATGAGCTGAAAGGTTAGCACTAATAATAGTAGGATATATCTTCTTTTCATCAAGATAAGCATATTTCAAAGTATCAGGCAATTGTTTTAATTCAAACACAGGATCACCTTTAGGTGGAGGGGGACCTCCAAGAGTTTCAATAGGCAAATTATGTTTAAGGATAGGTGGTTGATCAAAGAACATATTATCTATTTCATTTCTTTCATTCATATGCATATCGTTTTCGTGGTCTAGCAAATACTGTTCTAACGGATCAGTAGGAGGTACAACAATAGAAGCAAGACCAATAATTTCATCCTTACTAGGTAATTCTTTATCACGGGGTTTTCTATGGAATTTGGAGAAATTAAACTCATGAGACACATCACCAAAACTTACACTAACAATTTCTTTCTCACAATCTATCTTAGCATTAACCGTGTTCAGGAAGGGTCTACCAAATATAATGGGACAAAAATCATCTTGTGGGGAACCAAGAACTAGAAAATCAGTAGGGTATTTTATTTTCCCACACAAGACTTCAACATCTCTAACAATCCCAAGTGGTCTAATGGTATCTCTGTTTGCAAGCTTAATAGTAACATCAATATCTTCTATCTCAACAGGTGTAATCTCATTCATAATTTCTTGATATAAAGTAAACGGGATTGCACTCACGCTAGCACCCAAATCACATAAGCCATGATAACAATGATCTCCTATTTTAACAGAGACAAAAGGCATGCCAACAATAGGGCTATGTTTATCTTTTTTATCGGGTTTAGCAATTCTAGTAACTTCATCACATAAATAAATAACATGCCCATCGATATTTTCGGCCAAGAGATCTTTAACCATAGCAACATTAGGTTCAACTTTAATTTGTTCATAGGGTGTAGGTGTTCTTGTATAACTCTTGTGAACCACAGCTGAAGCTTTAGCATGTTCTTTTATCCTAACAGGAAAGGGTGGTTTCTCAATATAATCAGTAGGGATAACTGGATCAACATTATAAGTAATAGTTTCTTCTCTAGCTTCAAGGGGTTCTACTATTTTTACTTCAATGGAAGGATGATATTTAAACCACTTCTACTTAGGGAGATCAACATGAGTAGCAAATGATTCACAAAAAGAAGCTACTATTTCAGAGTCAAGTCCATATTTAGTGCTAAAATCATGAAAAGCATCGGTATTCATAAAAGTTTTAACACAATCAAATTCAAGATTTATACCTAACTCCTTACCTTCGTTGAGCTCCCAATCTTCAGAGTTGCATTTAATTCTTTCCAAAAGATCCCATTTGAATTCAATAGTTTTCTTCATAAAAGAACCAGTACAAGAAGTATCAAGCATGGATTGATCATTACAAGAAAGCCGGGCATAAAAATTCTGAATAATAATTTTTCTTGAGAGCTCATGATTGGGGCATGAATATAACATTGACTTAAGCCTCCCCCAAGCTTGAGCAATGCTTTCTCCTTCACGAGGCCAAAAATTATATATATAATTCTGATCACGATGAACTAGATGCATAGGATAATTTTTTGATGGAATTCCAATTTCAATAGATTCCAGTCCCAAGCTCCAATATCATCACATAGCCTATACCATGTCAATGCCTTTTCCTTCAAAGATAAAGGAAAGATCTTCTTCTTGACTTCATCTTCGGGCAAACCTGCAAGCTTAAATAATCCACAAACTTCATCCACAAGGATTATGTGCATATCGGGATGTAATGTTCCATCTCCTGCATAAGGATTTGCTAGCAGTTTCTCTATCATACCTGAAGTAATCTCATAATAAATATTTTCAGTAGGTGCAGTGGGTTGAGGAGCAACTCTTTGTGCTTCCGGTCGAGGTGAAGATACCCCGAACAAGCCCCTCAAAGGATTATTTTCCATAGTGACAAGTGACAATAAATTTCAGCACGTAATATAAATGTTTCCTTACCAAATTCCACTCACCAAAGGTGTTTCACTCCCCGGCAACGGCGCCAGAAAAGAGTCTTGATGACCCACAAGTATAGGGTATCAATCATAGTCTTTTCGATAAGTAAGTGTGTCAAACCCAACGAGGAGCAGAAGGAAATGACAAGTGGTTTTCAGCAAGGTATTTTCTATAGGCACTGAAATTATCGGTAACAGATAGTTTGGTAGCAAGATAATTTGTAATGGGTAACAAGTAACAAGTGTAGCAAAGGTGCAGAAAGGTGGCCCAATCCTTTTTAAAGCAAAGGATAAGCCTGGACAAACTCTTATATAAAGCAAAGCGCTCCCGAGGACACATGGGAATTATCGTCAAGTTAGTTATCATCATGCTCATGTGATTCGCGTTCGTTACTTTGATAAATTGATATGTGGGTGGACCGGTGCTTGGGTGCTGTACTTACTTGGACAAGCCTCCCACTTATGATTAACCCCTCTCGCAAGCATCTGCAACTACGAAAGAAGAATTAAGATAACTCTAACCATAGCATGAAACATATGGATCCAAATTAGCCCCTTACGAAGCAACGCATAAACTAGGATCTAAGCTTCTGTCAATCTAGCAACCCATCATCTACTTATTACTTCCCAATGCCTTCCCCTAGGCCCAAATCATGGTGAAGTGTCATGTAGTCGATGTTCACATAGCACCACTATAGGAAAGACAACATACATCTCATCAAAATATCGAACGAATACCAAATTCACATGATTACTTATAACAAGACTTCTCCCATGTCCTCAGGAACAAAAGTAACTACTCACAGAGCATGTTCATGTTCATGATCAGAGGGGTATTGAATATCGTTAAGGATCTGAACATATGATCTTCCACCAAATAAACCAACTAGCATCAACTACAAAGAGTAATCAACACTACTAGCAACCCACAGGTACCAATCTGAGGTTTTGGGACAAAGATTGAATACAAGAGATGAACTAGGGTTTGAGAGGAGATGGTGCTGGTGAAGATGTTGATGAAGATTGACCCTCCCATGATGAGAGGATCGTTGGTGATGATGATGGCTTCGATTTTCCCCTCCCAGAGGGAAGTTTCCCCGGCAGAATAGCTCCGCCGGAGCCCTAGATTGCTTCTGCCCAGGTTCCGCCTCCAGGCGGTGGCGCTTCGCCCCAAAAGCTTTCTTATGATTTTTTCTAGGTCAAAACCCTTCATATAGCAGAAGATGGACATGGGGGGTGGCCAGGGGGCCCACAAGCTCAGGAGGCATGCCCTGGGGGGTAGGGCGCGCCCCCAGGCTTGTGGCCACCTGGTGGGTCCCCTTCTGTTGTTTCTTTGCCCATTATTTTTTTTTATTCCAAAACAATTCTCCGTAAAGTTTCAGGACATTTGGAGTTGTGTAGAATAGGTATCTCAGATTTGGTCCTTTCCGGTCTAGAATTCGAGCTACCGGCATTCTCCCTCTTCATGTAAATCTTGTAAAATAAGAGAGAAAAGGCATAAGAATTGTACCATAAAGTGTAATAACAGTCCATAATGCAATAAATATCAATATAAACACATGATGCAAAATGGACGTATCAGTTACCAACCATAAAGTTTTAACCAGAGAAATAACAGCTATTCAATTTTAACAAGGTGGAAACACGAGCCATTATGCTACAACTATTATACAGATTACACTTAGACAATGTCCATAATTAATTTGCACTAAGAATTAAATAAATTAATTCTAAAGTGCGCTTCCACTCAAATCAATATCCCTCATAATTGATATTGAGTAATCCAAGACCCGTATTGCAATTCAACACCATCGATGTGGACATCACTGATGATAAGAATTACAATCGGTAGGCCCACTTGCCGATCACATCTCTATGTGATTCTTGTTCACCTTTCGATGGGCGTGTTTCGAGCTTAGGATGATCAAGCTAGAACGTTAAGACAACCAAGTGATCCTGCTATGAGTTCTAACCATCACCCGCCCCATACCTCTCAATTCATTCGTACCCATGTGGACATGGCGCACCCCGAAAAGATATGTATTTCAGACGGTGCTACACTTGGGAGAACACTAACTACAAGATATTTTAAGTGAGAGATCACCCTAATAAAAGTGACTACCACGCAATCAAAAGGATAAACATCTCAGGTAGTTCATAATAGCATGATATGGTATAGCCCCTTCTTTCGAAGAAGGACTCGTCGTCTTTGCGAAAATCCAATCAGCATTGTCGTGGCAGCAGTTTCGAAAAAATGCTGCTGTGGCAGAATTTTTCTACCAAGGCATGTTTCTTTTCCCTTTTCTCCATCTTCGGCTTTTGTGTTGGTGTCCACCTTCACAAATCTTGTCACTGCCTTGTCGATGCGTCAAATAATATTGCTATCTCTATAGCTCATAAAATAAATGCATTACATTAAGGTTGACACATAGGTCCTTAAGGAGACAATCATATCGCTCCAGCCATCATGCCGAATCATAACACGCATGTCATGTTAATGGATTACATCATATAGCCATCTCATACATAATCAAATTGAATAATGATGAAGGCTATACCACATCACATGCACATGCAACCTGCAAATCCAAATAAGACGCCTCTAATCGGTCCATGCAAAAATTTATTTTACGTGGCTTCTAAGGTTTCAAAACAAACCGAAGCTACCAACATCCATCATCAAGTATGATTATTCAAGTTGCTAGATTAACTTTGTAGGGCAAATTAAATATGAGATAAAAAATCTTGAGCCCCATACTGAACTTCGTCATATGCAAGAACCCCGTGCAGATCACATCTGCATTGTCCTTTAGTCTGCGAAACATTCAACTTTCTTAACTATGACGGAACCCAAAGAACTGAAGCACATCATTGATCTATCAACTAGCATACTCAGGAGCAGCATAGAAGGATCATGGGTAGCTAGAACTTTGTACAAAATTCCACCATGCCGTCAAGATCAGAACTACGCAAATTCAAGGGAAGCAATAAGAACATCGGGTAATAGATTTCATCTGCTACCTGCACAAATAATTTTCAGCAATAGATCTCATCTACTACAAAGTTATATTGTTCAATACCCATACATATCATGTATTCTAGATCATAACCTGCATCTACGCATAGCACGGCTCATGATGCCACTGTTGGGTAAAGCAGCAGAAAACAAAAAAAATCCATCCTACGCACCAGCCCAGGACCACTATGAAGATGCATAGAAGGTTTGATCTGATCGTTGCCAACTCGAAGCGCAGTGTAAGTAGATTTTGTGAAGATCGTTGGTGCAGATCCCCCGTATCTAGGAATTTACAACCTCCCATTCGCGAGGATGTTCTCCCTTGGACAGCCCCTCGGACAGTTTCTCGGACAGTCCTCCGGCAGGCACTCGAACAGAAGATCGAATGTACGACCTCTCTAATGGGTTACACACATATGGTGTCACCTATCTAGTAGGGCTTCGCCACCCAGAACTAACCCTGTCAGAGACTAGATAGCCTTTTGGCACTACGAAACTATTTCGTGGAGGGAGAGAGAGAGGCAGATCACTGCATTCCATTTGTATGAGAATTTCAGATCTGAAACTTGTGTGTTGTAGAGCTCCTCTCCTCCTTTATTTATAGAAGGAGGGGGTGAAGGGGCAAGGAGATGTCAGCCAAAAATAGGGGGGGCCCTTCCCAACATCACCCCACCATTTGTGGGAGGATGCCCACGAGGGGCCCCCCACCACCATGGCTGAAATTTGGGGCGCCCCCCACAGGGCCCTGATACGTCCATTTTGCATCATGATTTCTTACTATTAATTACAATGTTTTTATGGATAATAAAGCTTTATGTAGTAATTCTAATGCCTTTTCTCTCATAATACGCAAGGTTTACGCAAAGAGGGAGAATGCCGGCAGCTGGAATTCTGGACCTGAAAAAGCTATGTTAGAGTTACCTATTCTGCACAACTCCAAATAAGATGAAATTTCACGGAGAATTATTTTGGAATATATAAAAAATACTGGAGCAAATAACTACCAGAGGGGGCCACCTGGTGAGCACAATACACCAGGGTGCGCCAGGCCCCCCAGGCGCGCCCTGGTGGGTTGTGCTCAGCCCAGCCCACCTCCGATGCCCAACTTCTGGTATATAAGTCATTTTGACCTAGAAAAAATAAGGAGAGGACTTTCAGGACAAGGCACCGCCATCTCGAGGTGGAACTTGGGCAGGAACACTTTTGCCCTCCGGTGGAGCGATTCTGCCAGGGGAACTTCCCTCCCGGAGGGGGAAATCGAAGGCATCGTCATCACCAACAACCCTCTCATCTTTGGGAGGGCAATCTCCATCAACATCTTCAACAACAACATCTCCTCTCAAACCCTAGTTCATCTCTTGTGTTCAATCTTTGTACCGAAACCTCAGATTGGTACCTGTGGGTGACTAGTAGTGTTGATTACATCTTGTAGTTGATTACTATATGGTTTATCTGGTGGAAGATTATATGTTCAGATCCATTATGCTATTTAATACTCCTCTGATATTGAGCATGATTATCATTTGTGAGTAGTTACTTTAGTTCTTGAGGCTACGGGAGAAGTCATGTTGCAAGTAATCATGTGAACTTGATATGTGTTCGATATTTTGATGATATGTATGTTGTGATTTCCTTAGTGGTGTCATGTGAACGTCGACTACATGGCACTTCACCATATTTGGGCCTAAGGGGCTGCATTGTGGAGTAGTTATTAGACGATGGGTTGCTAGAGTGACAGAAGCTTAAACCCTAGTTTATGCGCTACTCCGTAAGGGATCGATTTGGATCCAAATGTTTAATGCTATGGTTAGATATTATCTTAATACTTTTCTCGTAGTTGCGGATGCTTGCGAGGGGGTTAATCATAAGTGGGAGGTTTGTCCAAGTAAGAACAGCACCCAAGCACAGGTCCACCCACATATCAAATTATCAAAGTATCGCACGCAAATCAAACCAACATGACGAAAGTGACTAGATGAAATTCCCATGTGCCCTCAAGAACACTTTCCCTATGATAAGAAACCTTTTTGGCCTGTCCTTTGCCACAAAAGGATCGGGATACCTTGCTGCAATTTATTTACCGTTACCATTACTTGTCCGTTACAAATTATCTTGCTATCAAACTACCTGTTACCGACTATTTCAGTGCTTGCAGAAAATACCTTGCTGAAAACCACTTGTCATTTCCTTCTGCTCCTCGTTGTGTTCGACACTCTTACTTATCGAAAGGACTATGATTGATCCCCTATATTTGTGGATCATCAGGCCCCACCACTCTTCCAACATGTCTCCATGTTTTGTGGGGCTTGCCCCCCACCACGGGGGAACCCCCCCAACCAGCACCCACCAAAAGGGGGCGCCCCCATAAAACACTCCAATGAATCGGGGAATCTTGTCCCCCCACGCTGGGACAAGATGTTTTTCCGTGCTTTCCCTCTGGAGAAATTCTGGAAGGTCCCAGAACATTTTTGGCACCCTCTAAAATAATTATGGACCCGTTCTAAAACATTTCTGATATGATGGTTCACTCTGAAACAATTTTTGGTTTTCTCGCCTAAACATTTTGGGTGTCTCCGAAACTTTTTCGGTTTTCTCTCCAAAACTTTTTTGTCGTCTCCGAAACTTTTTCAGTGACTTTCTCTCTGTCTCCTAATCTAGTACTCAGTAGATAGATGACCCTTAAGTGTGTGACCCTGTAGGTTCAGTGAAATATAGACAAGGTCGGAACACTTTGCTATCAATGATCAATAGCAGAACCGTGGACATCCGTATTGACCCCTATACCCACCCGAATGAATATTCGAGTGAACCTGTAGCTTCTGTGTGCTATTCCTGTTGCTTCGCGATATGTTACAAAACCTAAGGTGAGATTTATTGGCATCCCCATGAATCAACAACCTTGTCCACTATGCCAGTTTCCTTTTTACCGGTTTTGTTCTCTTTGCTCATTCCCGTGTTTCGGCATCCCTATGATCAAATCACGTTGTGTCTGGCCAGATGATGATGGATACCATAACACCGAGAGGGCGCAAAGATATCTCTCCATCCTCGGAGAAGTAAATCCCAGTCTTGAGTTATCTAGTCCCTTGTCATACTTTTTCATGAACCCGTAAGCCACCGTAATGGCCACCCTGTTACGGATGATGTTTAACAAACCCCAAAGTTCATGAAGCAAGCATGAAGGAACTCCATACTCTCATGATCTAAGGAATTATGCAAACATTAACATTTTCTATGTTATATACTATCAACTTATGATGAATGTATCTCATAGCATAACACCAATTGGGTCGATTCAACACAAGTGTTCTTCTAACATTGTTTCCTCAAAGTTGCCGGCATAGACATGCCCATGATCTGGAAAATGTAATCATCATGCAACACTTGAGCTAGTCTTAGAGGCATGACTAGGAATACATATTATCATTTATTATTCCACATGTGCATATAAGTTTTTCTCCGAGCCTTGTGGTTATTGTAGACTCAAGAACCATAGCAGTTATAGCACGGAATGTAAACATAATTACGAACATGGAAATAAATAATAACATCTATTATTGCTCTAGGGCATATTTCCTATAGTGCCAACATGTTTCGCTGTCACTGACTATGTGGCTCGGTCTCTCTGAAGTGCACATAGAAACCCTAATCAATGATTCAGTCACACCAGGCAAGCATGTTTCAGTCAGACCAAAAAACACTCTATGCAGTGGCTAAGGCCAACTCGGTGGCATCGAAGCGCTTCTAGTCAGTCAGTCTGAGATGAAAACTGAGAAACCCTAAACCTAACTGCTTCGCTCTAGCCTAATTTCTAGGAACATTGCGGTGGATAGAGGTTGAGCAAATGTGGAAAGACATTGTGCATGATCTCATGCAACTGAATCAGAGTGGGGAGTACATGAGAGATTGAATCATACACTAACTCGGTGATGATTCTCAATGGCAGCAATGTCGGAGAAGAATGACAGTGACAGCGATGGATTCTAGCTGCAGGGGGTCACAAGAATGAAGGGGCGATGATCAGGCATTCAGGGCGGCAACAGAGGTGAGGCGCGGGGGTATTGTTTGAAGAAATTTTCAATCAAACCATTTCGTGGTATGTATACCTCACGCACTGTCGGTCAGACCGAGTGAAAATTTCAGTGGCACCGAAGTGAATAACTGCTCTATGAAGAGTGATTCAGTGAGACCAAAAGGTTTCAGTCAAGTTGTATGAGGGACAAAATATGAGATCCATCAATGTGACTCGGTGAGACCGATAGGTAGATATTCGGTCAGACCAAGGCACAGAAAGAAGGTTTTAAATTTCAGCCCTAATCTGATCGGATGCTCCGAATGCTCCTCATTCGGAGGGACCGAGTAGGCACTTGTTCAAATTTTGTGATTAGCAAGAATGAATTTGAGACAAGTTGAGATAGATAGCAAGGGAAGGTGCTTAGGCATTCTTGTCCATCCAATTGGTCAAAAGATCCAAATCAACCAAGCAACAATTGGATGTCCTTGAATGAGAAAATATGCATAGCAACATGCTCACACAATAGAATTACAAATAAAATATGGCAAACATGCATAGCCATCCTAACTACTATCAAGACAATGGTCGGCGACAAAGTCACCTATATATGAGTATCTTGACTTAGGAGTCAAATGAGAACATTTGATCATAGGTCATACTCATCGTTTAAGCACAAATGGGGTTACCATTTTTACATAAAGCATTGATATGTTCACATCACTAGAGTTGCTTTAACTCAAGTCTTAGAGTAAAGCACCCCCTAGATATGAGATCCCCCCTAAGAGGGAAGAACTAACCTTGGGTTTTGTCATTAGAGACATCTTGTGGTTGTAGTTGTAGTTGTGGAAGCTCAATGTTGATGAAGATCATCATGAGTTGGGAGCTTTCCATGGGATTTGTAGCACTTTCAACCTACATGGGTTAGTCCCACAAGGAACACCAAAAATATCCAAAGACATAGAGTGAAGTACACATACGATGATGTCCATGAATGCATTGATTACCTTGTCCCTTAACTTACTAACAAGAGGGTTTGTGACTCCATGAATTAGTGCATGATGTGGAAGTGGTTTGCACTAACTCCTTGCCATAAATGAATATGAGTGAAGTTTGTTGGCGGAGTCACCCTCAAGAACTCTCTAGTTATTCTTCTTTGGGACCCACATCAACTTGATGAGAATCCTTGGAGTTATAGTAGCACTTGATGAAGTGGAACTTGAAGTAGTCTTGGGAACCCACTTGACCAAAGCTTGAGAAGGTACTTCATATGAGTCTTGCTCATCTTGTAGCTTGTCCTTCCCTTTTTGCTTGTGGTCTTCTGGTGGAAGATCATCTTGAGCTTGAGTTCCCTTGAAGGAAGTAGGATCATACTTCTCCTTTTGGGGAACAAACTTCATCTGGGGGTATTGATCTTTTTCCCACTCAACTCCATTGGCATTAAACTTTCATTCAAAACCAACACCTTGGTTCTTCCAGTGCCATCCTTGCTTGCATACAATTTCCTCAAATTGCTTACTCCCGACAAGACTTTTGTAGACACCCTTCTCTATGATTCCTTTTAATAAATTGTTTTCTTGCTCAAGTGCAACTTGGGTAAGACAATCGTTAGTGGAATCAATAGAACTACTAGAAGCAACATCATGGGATTTAGCATTGTTATTGTTACCACTAGAAGTAGAACCTTTCTTGCTCTTGCTTTTAGATTGCATAGATTTAACTTGTGGCATAAAGGTAGACTAGAGGAGTTGTTTGGCAATGCAAGAGGAACTCTTCTTTCAAAGGTCATCCTTGATAGCTTTTAGAAACTCATGCTCTTGCTCTAAATTTAGCTTCTCGAACTATAGCTTCTCATGAGTTCTTAGGAGCTCTCTATGACCTTCTTGTTGACCTCCATGATCTAACTTAAGAGTGTTTAGTTCTCGAGTTAAATGCTCAATCTCCCTTGTTGCATTGACAACCATCTCATCTTGACTATCATGATTACTAGCAAGTTCATTATATCTAACATCACTAGCTTTATCATTGAGCAAGTCATCATCACCTAGTGAGTCATCCTCATCACTATTAAAGTTAATGAATTCTGGGTGATTTACCTTTGGACCTTTGGCCATGAAGCATCTTCCAATTCCTTCATTTGGTGAGTCAAATAGATCATAGGTCTTGGAGGATACAAGAGCTAATCTGGCAACACCTTCATCTTAACTATAGTTAAAGTTGGAGTGATAGCTTCTCTCGGATTGGTTGTCGAAGTCAGAGCCGAATATCCATTCACCAACATGAGCTTGGGGTCTTCTTCTTGAATACCTCTTAGTGGACTTATCTCTTCTCTCCGAATCCTTGCTTCTCCGGGAAGGCCTTCATTCATATCTATCTTCTCTACTCCTTCTCTCTCTCTAAGGTGACTCATCTCATTTCTTGGGAGGTGCCGTGCACTCATTAGAGAAGTGCCCGGGTCTTCCACAATTGTAGCAATGTTGGTCATGACTTGAAGATCTATTCTCATTGTATCTTGAGTTGGAGCTTCTCTCTTTGCCTCTATTCTTGTATAATTTTTTGAAGTTCTTCTCCATAAGGCTAATCTCTTCATTGGACACAAGCTTGTCACTTGAAGTTGTTGGAGCATCACTTGAAGCCTTGTAAGCACCACTAGACTTGTTGTTGAGCTCCTCTTTGTCCTTGAGTGGCATTTCATGTGCGACAATCCTTCCAATGACTTATGTGGGCTTGAGATCTTTGTTATTTGGCATCATTTGGATCAATCTGCACATGGTGTCGTACTTTCCATCCAAGGCTCTAAGGACCTTCTTGATGATGAATTTGTCGGTCATCTCTTCACTTGCTAAACTGGCAATTTCATTTGTGATGAGAACTAGCCTAGAGTACATTTCCGTGACTCCTTCACTATCCTTCATCTTGAACTTGTCAAGTTGACTTTGGAGCACATCCAACTTGGATTCCTTGACGGACTCGGTACCTTCATGCATATCAACCAAAGTATCCCAAATTTCCTTTGCATTCTCAAGGTGGCTAATTTTGTTAAACTCCTCGGGACACAAACCTTTGAAGAGTATGTCACATGCTTGAGCATTGTATTGCAACATCTTCAACTCTTCCGCGGTCGCTTCATGATCTGGTTCTTTTCCATCTTCAAAGTAGTCACCTTGCAAGACAATACAAACAACAGCCCAAACGGCGGGATTATGACCAAAAATATGCATTTTCATCTTATGATTCCAACTAGGAAAGTTTGTACCATCAAAATAAGGACCTCTACGGTGGTGATTTCCCTCACTAGATGTCATCCTCTCCTTGGTGTTTAAACCAAAGCAATGGAGACCAAAGCTCTGATACCACTTGTAGGATCGCAAGTAGGTCTAGAGGGGGGTGATTAGACTACTTGACAAATGAAAACCTAGCCTTTTCCCAATTTTAGTTCTTGGCAGATTTTCGCAATTCTATCAAGTCTAGTAGCAACCAACACATGCAAGTCTAAGATAGTAGCAGCGGAAAATAAAGACTTTGCATATGAAAGTAGAGGAAGGGTTTGGAGATAATCAAACACAATGAAGACATGGTGATTTTTCTTGTGGTCTGATAGGTGGTGCTGTCGTACATCCATGTTAATGGAGACTTCAACCCACGGAGGGTAACAGTTGTGCGAGTCCACGGAGGGCTCCACCCATGAAGGATCCACGAAGAAAAAACCTTGTCTATGACATCATGGCTTACGCCTACAAAGGACTAGCCTCACTCGGGATAGATCTTCATGAAGTAGGCGATCTCCTTGCCCTTACACACTCTTGGTTCAACTCCACAAACTTGGAGGCTCCCAAGTAACACCTAACCAATCTAGGACACACCACTCTCCAAAAGGTAATAGATGTTATTGTTGATGATGAACTCCTTGCTTTTGTGCGTCAAAAGTGTAACACCCCCTATCATTAGCCACAGTAAGCACTCTTGATAATGACAGGTCAGCATGCTTAACAGAGCCTAATCATCATTGACATCATAGTGCATTTCAAACTCCTAGTTCAAACTCCAATTTAAAATCAAAGTGGAAAATAAAAGTTGTCCAACATAAAAACCAAAATGTTCGGTAAATAACACATATTGCAGAGACCATTCTAAAATTGTAACCAACATTTACTAAATTGGGTATGTGACTCAAACCACCTCAAATAGTGGCTGAAAATAATATTTAGTAACCTTTTAATTTATTTAAAACAAATATGAAATGATGTTTTCCCCAAACTAATTTTAGGTGTTAGGGAATATAGCACTGGTATTTATGGACTAGGTCTCCCTTTTTACAAAAACCATTTGGGGCCTAAACAATTAACAGAACAGAAAAGGAAAAGGAACAGAAAAAGAGAAAAGGAAAAAGGCCTAAAGGATCTACTGTGCACTAAACCTACCGCTACAGCCGCGGCCCAGCCCAACCCGCGCCGTCCCCCACCTCCCGCACTGCTCCTCGCCTTGCTGTCGAACGCGGACGCGCGCGCACACCCGGACCCCCCTCGTCTACGCTCGACAGCGCGCTGCCGCGCGGTAGATGCCTACAAGGGCTGCCCCTCGACCCCGCGGACAAACCCTAGCCGCTCCGCTCGCTCTCTCTCTCGTTCCCCCACCCCACCTGAGCGCCGCCATGATCGGCCTCCGCTGAAGCTCGCGGCCACCGTCTCTGCCTCGCCGCCGCGACGTGTCCACGAGCCCTGCCGCGTCGAGCCCATCCACCTCGACGCATCTCCCGAGCAGGAACGCCCCTGCATCGAGCTGCTCGAGCTCGTCTACTCCGCACGGCCAACCGCATCGCCGCCACGAGCCCTCCCCGAGCCCGCTTACGCACACCTGCAGGCTCCCTGTGAGCACCCCTACCCCTCCCCTCTCCTCTCTTCCCCTCGGTCATTCCCTAGTCGCCGTTCCCCTCGTGCCCGAGCCCACCACCGCGGACCTCGTCGCCGGCGTCGTTCCGGCGACCTTTTGGTCCTTAGCTCGCGCCCGTTTTGCTCGCGCGTGCACGTAGGCCTCGCCCCGATCTTCGGTTTGCCTAGATTCGCCCCGTAACCCCGTCTCCATCGCACGCCCGAACCACCCCGCCGCCGGCGAGCTCCTGGCGCTCCACTCCGGCCTCCCCAGCACCCCGCACCGCCGCCACTCGACGCACGGCGTCGAGCCACGTCGAACGGGCCCAGCCACGCCCCCGGAGATGTCCTGTGGACGAAATCCGAACCAGCCCGACTCGCGCCGCCGTGTTCTGGCTCGCCGGAGCTACTCCGGCGCGTCACCGGCCGTCTCTGACCTGGCCTGGGTGGGCCCCGCCCAGTGCCACTGACCCTGGGCCCCCAGTTGACCTGTTGACCAGGTCAACTGCTGACGTGGCCCCCTGTCTCACTGACATGCGGGCCCCACTTAAATAAACGAATTTAAATAAATGGAAAATCTATTAATTAGGTGATTAGTTAATTAACTCGCTGATGAGTCACTGACTACTGGGCCCCACCTGCTAATTAGTATTAATTAGATTAAATTAACCCTGGTTAATTAGTTCTGTCACTGACATGTGGGTCCCACTGGACCCACAGGTCAGGTTTGACCCTGGTCAGCCGGGTTTGACCTGCTGACGTCATGGTGATGTCATGCTGACATCATCATGCACTATTCTGGATAATGTTTGATTTAATAAATTAAATAAATTCCAGAAATTAATAAAAACTTTAGAAATTCATATAAAATAATCCGTAATCCGGATCAAAAAACTTTGTCCATGAAAGTTGCTCAGAACGACGAGACGAATCTAAATACGCGGTCCGTTCGTCCGTCACACGTCCCTAACTATCCGAACATGGAACCGTTCCCCTCCGGTAATCTGTCTGACAAATGTCCGACACCGGGAATACTTTCCCGGATGAATTCCCCCTTCGCCAGTATCACCCGGCACTGCGTTAGATCACCTCTATCACCGCGTATTGCCATGTTATGCTTTGTGCTGAACTTGTTTGCTTTATATTTACTATTTCCTCCCCCCCTCCTTCTCTCTCGATAGACGCCGAGACCGACGCTGACGCAGCTGAGTACGACTACGCTCCAGACGAGCAGCCCGTTGACGACCCCTCTCTCTTGCCAGAGCAACCAGGCAAGCCCCCCCTTGAGCATTCCGATATCGCCCATTCTAATTCTCTCCTGCTTGCATTAGATTTTGCTACTGCTACTGTTTATCATATTCTGATGCATCGCCTGTTTATTGTAACCTATTATTGAAACCGTACCTGCTTATCCTAAACTGCTTAGTATGGGTTGGGTAGAGACCTATCTATGACCCCACTAGTCCCGACTGCCCCACTGTATTCTCAGAAGACCCGATCAACGGGATCGAAGACCAGGCCCCGACACCGCACATCACTTTCCCCTTAGTTGCTCGACACTACTGGGTTACTATCGAGTGCCGAGGGTGAGACCTCATCAGCACTTCTGATGTTAACCCTGTAGAGTAGCTATTCGGTCGTGGTCATCGAGGGTGATTTCCTCCTTAACCACTTCCGATACGACTCTGTCGTGCAACCCCTCAAGTGTGAACCTCGAGGGTGGATCCTCTTACGTTCACCTTGATGATTACATCGAGTGGAATTCACCGAGGGTGATTCCTCGGGGTTTTTTCCCCTTGATGTTTGGACACACGGATACTTGGACTGTACCATTTTGTTACTTGGTAAGGCGGGTCGACCCTGAGGGGTACCCGTGTGTGATGTGAAGATGGGTTGCCTGGATGGTGCCCGAGTGATGAGTACGAGGCGTGGCCGGGCATTCTTGGCCCTTGCCGCAGGGCCTCGAGACGGGGCGACGGGGTCACATCGATCGTGAGTCTCTGCTCGTTACCGCAAGCCCCTAGTCTACTAACGATTTGGATATTTGATCCAAGCAGGCCTCTGGCCTGATAGCACTAACCATCACGTGGGCATAGTATGGGCGTTCTGCATCGTAGCATCAGCCGAAAGCTCTGTCAGACGTCCAGTTCAGCATGGCGGCCGGGTTGGGCCGGCACCGTCCTGAGGGGTGGAGCCTGGTTCGCCCGGCACGCAATGACCCGGAGGGCGAGGAGCCATGGCCAAGACCCCCTTGCACATAGGATTAGTCCGACGGGGACCTCTCTGCTGAGCTGTAGGTAGGGTTGCGGTGTATCATTTGGCCGAGGCCGGGCATGACCCAAAAAGTGTGTCCGGACGGAGTTAAGCGAGCGTGGTGGGTAAGTTGGTGCACCCCTGCAGGGAAGAACACTTCTATCGATAGCCGGTCCTACGGTAAAGGACACTCGGAGTTGTATCCCGATCGATACAACTAGAACTGGATACTTGTGATGAGACCTGGATACTATGGCTCTAGGATTGCTTCTCGCAGGGAGTCGAGAAGGGATCTCAGGACGAGGTTGATGACTGTATGGCTCTGGGATTGTTTTCTCGCAGGGAGTCAAGAAAGGATCCCTGGGTGAGGTTGAGACTTATTACTACCGTTACTTATACTGTTCTGTTCTATTCTCTTCTATTGCTACAAGACCGCTGAAGATGCTAGTCTTCGATTGGACTAGGCTTTCTCTCTATTCTGGCATTTCTGCAGCCCAGTCCACATATACAGCCTCTTTTTGATAATGATGCATATGTAGTGTAGATCCTTGCTTGCTGAGTACTTTGGATGAGTACTCACGGTTGCTTTATTTTCTTTTTCTCCCCATATCCGATTGATGCCACCAGACGACGGAGCCCCTGAGACAGCTGCCCCGTCAATGATCGCTACTACTACCCTGAGGGAGGATACTGCTACGAGCTGGCTGATGACCAGGAATAGGATCAGAGGGTCCCAGGCAGGAGGCCTACGCCTTTCGATCGTAGTGTTTTATTTTGCCCTGCCTTTCTAAAGGCCTATCTGTAACTCTGTTATATCTGTACTCAGATATCTAACGCTTCCGCTGATGCTTGTTTGTCATCAAGCTTTTGTATTCGAGCCCTCGAGGCCCTGACTTGTAATATATGCTTGTATGACTTTATTTATGTTTTAGAGTTGTGTTGTGATATCTTCCCGTGAGTCCTTAGGCTTGATCGTGTGCATTTGCGTGTATGATTAGTGCACGGTCGGGCCGGGGGCGTCACAAGTTCGTATCAGAGCCAACTGACTGTAGGAACCCCCTTTCCAACTCCTTGGCCGAAGTTGAGTCTAGTAGTCCAAAAACTAATTTACTAACTTGGCTGTGTGGCTTGCAGGCCCACGTCGCCAACTGGGTGGTATTAGGATCTTTTACTCCTCGACCTTTACTCTGGGACTCTGGTCTCTCTTCCTTTCGGGTTAAATTTTTTACTAACACCGACACTTAGGATCTCGAAAATCTCGTCTACCCGGAGAGCTGGATATCTGTGCTAAATTCCTTATCATTGATCTGATTAGTCTGATAATCATTTTTCTTTTCCTTTCCATTGTTTTGTTTAACCTTTCTCTCCGAGTTGTTCAACCGCTGGGCTAGTGAATTACCGAACCCAGACAACTCAAAATATAGAGGCTATAATATACACCTTGAATGCGTGGATCGCTTCTCCGCGTGAGGGGATCAAAAATGTTCCAGCCGTTTGAAGTTACCCGAACATTCTCTTCGCGAGAACTTCCAACAATATCCCGCATTCTTTTAACCCTCTTCTTAATTCTCGGGACGAGAATTCTTATTAGTGGAGGAGAATTGTAACACCCCCTGTCATTAGCCACAGTAAGCACTCTTGATAATGACAGGTCAGCATGCTTAACAGAGCCTAATCATCATTGACATCATAGTGCATTTCAAACTCCTAGTTCAAACTCCAATTTAAAATCAAAGTGGAAAATAAAAGTTGTCCAACATAAAAACCAAAATGTTCGGTAAATAACACATATTGCAGAGACCATTCTAAAATTGCAACCAACATTTACTAAATTGGGTAAGTGACTCAAACCACCTCAAACAGTGGCTGAAAATAATATTTAGTAACCTTTTAATTTATTTAAAACAAATATGGAATGATGTTTTGCCCAAACTAATTTTAGGTGTTAGGGAATATAACACTGGTATTTATGGACTAGGTCTCCCTTTTTACAAAAACCATTTGGGGCCTAAACAATTAACAGAACAGAAAAGGAAAAGAAACAGAAAAAGAGAAAAGGAAAAAAGGCCTAAAGGATCTACTGTGCACTAAACCTACCGCTACAGCCGCGGCCCAGCCCACCCCGCGCCGTCCCCCACCTCCCGCACTGCTACTCGCCTCGTTGCCGAACGCGGACGCGCGCGCACACCCGGACCCCACTCGTCTACGCTCGACAGCGCGCTGCCGCGCCGCGGACGCCTACAAGGGCTGCCCCTCGACCCCGCGAACAAACCCTACCCGCTCCGCTCGCTCTCTCTCTCGTTCCCCCACCCCACCCGAGCGCTGCCATGATCGGCCTCCGCTGAAGCTCGCGGCCACCGTCTCTGCCTCGCCGCCGCGACGTGTCCACGAGCCCCGCCACGTCGAGCCCGTCCTCCTCGACGCATCTCCCAAGCAGGAACGCCCCTGCATCGAGCTGCTCGAGCTCGTCTACTCCGCACGGCCAACCGCATCACCGCCGTCGATTCGCCGCCACGAGACCTCCCCGAGCCCGCTTACGCACACCTGCAGGCTCCCTGTGAGCACCCCTACCCCTCCCCTCACCTCTCATCCCCTCGGTTGTTCCCTAGTCATTGTTCCCCTCGTGCCCGAGCCCACCACCGCGGACCTCGTCGCCGGCGTTGTTCCGGCGACCTTTTGGTCCTTAGCTCGCGCCCGTTTTGCTCGCGCGTGCACATAGGCCTCACCCCGCTCTTCGGTTTGCCTAGATTCGCCCCGTAGCACCGTCTCCGCCGCACGCCCGAACCACCCCGCCGCCGGCGAGCTCCTGGTGCTCCGCTCCGGCCTCCCCAGCACACCGCACCGCCGCCACTCGACGCACGGCGTCGAGCCGCGTCGAACGGGCCCAGCCACGCCCCCGGAGACGTCCTGTGGACGAAATCCGAACCAACCCGACTCGCGCCGCCGTGTTCTAGCTCGCCGGAGCTACTCCGGCGCGTCGCCGGCCGTCGCTGACCTGGCCTGGGTGGGCCCCGCCCAGTGCCACTGACCCTGGGCCCCCAGTTGACCTGTTGACCAGGTCAACTGCTGACGTGGCCCCCTGTCTCACTGACATGCGGGCCGCACTTAAATAAACGAATTTAAATAAATGGAAAATCTATTAATTAGGTGATTAGTTAATTAACTCGCTGATGAGTCACTGACTACTGGGCCCCACCTGCTAATTAGTATTAATTAGATTAAATTAACCCTGGTTAATTAGTTCTATCACTGACATGTGGGTCCCACTGGACCCACAGGTCAGGTTTGACCCTGGTCAGCCGGGTTTGACCTGCTGACGTCATGGTGACGTCATGCTGACGTCATCATGCACTATTCTGGATAATGTTTGATTTAATAAATTAATTAAATTCCAGAAATTAATAAAAACTTTAGAAATTCATATAAAATAATCCGTAATCCGGATCGAAAAACTTTGTACATGAAAGTTGCTCAGAACGACGAGACGAATCTGAATACGCGGTCCGTTCATCCGTCACATGTCCCTAACTATCCGAACATGGAACCGTTCCCCTCCGGTCATCTTTCTGACAAATGTCCGAAACCGGGAATACTTTCCCGAATGAATTCCCCCTTCGCCAGTATCACCCGGCACTGCGTTAGATCACCTCTGTCACCACGTATTGCCATGTTATGCTTTGTGCTGCACTTGTTTGCTTTATATTTACTGTTTCTTCCCCCCTCCTTCTCTCTTGATAGACGCCGAGACCGACGCTGACGCAGCTGAGTACGACTATGCTCTAGACGAGCAGCCCGTTGACGACCCCTCTCTCTTGCCAGAGCAACCAGGCAAGCCCCCCCTTGAGCATTCCGATATCGCCCATTCTAATTCTCTCCTGCTTGCATTAGATTTTGCTACTGCTACTGTTTATCCTATTCTGATGCATAGCCTATTTATTGTAACCTGTTATTGAAACCGTACCTGCTTATCCTAAACTGCTTAGTATAGGTTGGGTAGAGACCTATCTGTGACCCCACTAGTCCCGATTGCCCCGCTGTATTCTCAGAAGACCTGATCAACGGGATCGAAGACTAGGCCCCGACACCGCACATCACTTTCCCCTTAGTTGCTCGACACTACTAGGTTACTATCGAGTCCCGAGGGTGAGACCTCATCAGCACTTCTGATGTTAACCCTGTAGAGTAGCTATTCGGTCGTGGTCATCGAGGGTGATTTCCTCCTTAACCACTTCCGATACGACTCTGTCGTGCAACCCCTCAAGTGTGAACCTCGAGGGTGGATCCTCTTACGTTCACCTTGATGATTACATCGAGTGGAATTCATCGGGGGTGATTCCTCGGGGTTTTTTTCCCCTTGATGTTTGGACACACGGATACTTGGATTGTCCCATTTTGTTACTTGGTAAGGCGGGTCGACCCTGAGGGGTACCCGCGTGTGATGTGAAGATGGGTTGCCTGGATGGTGCCCGAGTGATGAGTACGAGGCATGGCCGGGCATTCTTGGCCCTTGCCGCAGGGCCTTGGGACGGGGCGACGGGGTCACATCGATCGTGAGTCTCGGCTCGTTACCGCAAGCCACTAGTCCACTAACGATTTGGATATTTGATCCGAGCAGGCCTCTGGCCTGATAGCACTAACCATCACGTGGGCATAGTATGGGCGTTCTGCATCGTAGCATCAGCCGAAAGCTCTGTCAGACGTCTAGTTCAGCATGGCGGCCGGGCTGGGCCGGCACCGTCCTGAGGGGTGGAGCCTGGTTCGCCCGGCACGCAACGACCCGGAGGGCAAGGGGCGATGGCCAAGACCCCCTTGCGCATAGGATTAGTCCGACGGGGACCTCTCTGCTGAGCTGTAGGTAGGGTTGCGGTGTATCGTTTGGCCGAGGCCGGGCATGACCCAGAAAGTGTGTCCGGACGGAGTTAAGCGAGCGCGGTGGGTAAGTTGGTGCACCCCTGCAGGGAAGAACACTTCTATCGATAGCCGGTCCTACGGTAAAGGACACTCGGAGTTGTATCCCGATCGATACAACTAGAACTGGATACTTGTGATGAGACCTGGATACTATGGCTCTAGGATTGCTTCTCGCAGGGAGTCGAGAAGGGATCTCAGGATGAGGTTGATGACTGTATGGCTCTGGGATTGTTTTCAAGCAGGGAGTCGAGAAAGGATCCCTGGGTGAGGTTGAGACTTATTACTACCGTTACTTATACTGTTCTGTTCTATTCTCTTCTATTGCTGCAAGACCGCTGAAGATGCTAGTCTTCGATAGGACTAGGCTTTCTCTCTATTCTGGCATTTCTGCAGCCCAGTCCACATATACAGCCTCTCTTTGATAATGATGCATATGTAGTGTAGATCCTTGCTTGCTGAGTACTTCGGATGAGTACTCACGGTTGCTTTATTTTCTTTTTCTCCCCATATCCGATTGATGCCACCAGACGACGGTGCCCCTGAAACAGATGCCCCATCAGTGATCGCTACTACTACCCTGAGGGAGGATATTGCTATGAGCTGGCTGACGACCAGGAGTAGGATCGAAGGGTCCCAGGCAGGAGGCCTACGCCTTTCGATCGTAGTGTTTTATTTTGCCCCGCCTTTGTAAAGGCCTATCTGTAACTCTGTTATATCTGTACTCAGATATCTAACGCTTCCGCTGATGCTTGTTTGTCATCAAGCTTTTGTATTCGAGCCCTCGAGGCCCTGGCTTGTAATATATGCTTGTATGACTTTATTTATGTTTTAGAGTTGTGTTGTGATATCTTCCCGTGAGTCCTTAGGCTTGATCATGTGCATTTGCGTGTATGATTAGTGCATGGTCGGGCAGGGGGTGTCACAAAAAGATAGTCTCCCCAACACTCAAACACTCTCTCATAGATTCTCGCTATGTGTTAGGGGAGGGGTTGGAGTGGAAAGCAACTTGGGGATGCTAGAGATCAAGGATTAAATGTTGGAGTGGAATCCTTATGATCTCAACACAATGGTAGGTGGTTCTCTCTCAAAAAATGGATATGGGAAGTGGTAGCTTCGAACTGGTTGCTCTCGAAGAGTTGGTAGAATGGGTGGGGATATATATAGGCAGCACCAAAAATCCAACCGTTACACACCTTTATGCACTATTCGGTGGCACCGAATGAAAACACTCGGTGAGACCGACTAGTACAAAAGATTTGAACTTTAGGCTTTTTGGTGAGACCATATGAAACCTCTCGGTGGGACCGAATGGTGATGACCTAATCAATTTCCAGACTTCGGTTAGACCGATTGAGACCACTCAGAAATTCTGAGATGAAACCAATTGTCTATAGAAGGTTGGCAAGTGCTCTTCGGTGGGATCGAAGGGACATTTCAGTGAGACTGAGTTGCTAGGGTTTAGGTAATGGCGATATCAAGTGCATCTCGGTGAGTCCAGTTGTGTTTGTTTCGATGGGACCAAGAATGACTTTAGGGTTTTGGACATAGGTGAATGTGAGAGTGTGACTGAGGGTTTTGGAGCAATATCTCTAAGCACTTGAGTAGTTAGACCATGATCAAAACCTCATCCCCTTTCATTAGTATTGGTTTTCCTATGGACTCAATGTGATCTTGGATCACTTAACCAAAAATGTAGAGTCTTGAAGTTTTGCCAACATGTGTCCTTTGCATTTTGAGGGGTCCACATTCAAAACCCATTGCCATACCTAAATTGAACTTTCCTGAAATATTCTTTGAGTAGGCATTAGTTCAGTGATGTATATGTTGTTATGAATTACCAAAACCACAAGCATAATTAGAATAGGCATGCTAGGATAACAGGTAAACGCAACAACAATAGGCGACAAAATTAGGCTATGCAGAGAATAGGATGTACGAAATAATAACTCAACTGATACTAATGCAAGAATGTAGAGAGAAAGAATTAGGTGATATCTGGAATGATCAAGGGGGTTTGTTTGCCTGGAAGATCTACAGAAGAAGTCAAATCCTCAGTGGCGTAGTCGTACTTGGTATCTACAGTAGTCTCGGGATCTACCGATAAGAAGCAAATATGGGCAACCAATAAATAACTAGGCCTTCTAAATGCACACAAAATGCATGGCATGGCAAAATGTGATGATGATGTGCTATAATGTATTACTACACATTTTAATTGAAGAGGGAAATATTAGGGAATATTTTCCCAACTCCAAATGTTATTTATTAATTAACCTATTAGCATTTTATCAATGAATAGTGTTATAATTAGTTTTATCATGCATGGAAATGACATATATAAATTATTTTGATCCTAGTATGAATTAGTTATGATTTTCCAAAGTTTAATACATTTTCTGGATTTTTTGGATTTTATATTAACTCGAAATTTAATGGGAAAATGCTATGGGTACCCAAGTGTGTACCTAGTAGAGAGGCTGACTGGTGGGGCCAGGTCAAAGTCAACACAGTCATAGGTTGACTGGTCAACAGGGTCAGTGGGACCCACTAGTTAGTGGCTGATGATAAATTAAAAGGTTAATTAGGCCTAAATAGTGCAGGGGGTCCACCTGTCATAGACTGATGTTTAGAAAATTAATTAAGTTGGGTTAATTAGAGGTGTAAGGCCCGATGGTCAGAGGGATAGGGCTAATTAAACTTTATCCACTTCAACAGTGTAAGGGTCCCACATGTAAGTGTCACAGTAGCCTAATTATTGAACTAAAATAGTTCTCCTAAGTAATGGCCTGGGTCCCACCTATAAGTGTCACAAGAGGGTTAACTAGCAGCTAACTAAGTGCCTAATCGGTGCCACATCAGCGATGAGCGCCGGTGGCAATCGATGCACGGCGGAGGATCTCGGGAGCTCGACTTCGGCGGTCATTGGGGCTGTGCTTTCATCCTATGGGTTCCAAAATTCAAGCCGCATCGATGGGTGGTGGCAACAAGCATGGGGGTGGTCGGAGTTGAGCTCCACATCGACATTGGCGGTGATGGTGCCATGGCTTTGCTCAGAACCGATGTTGCGGTTTGAGATCGAGCGAATGGACCAGCGCATTCGCCTCCTGAGAACAACATGATGCAAGTGGTGCTCGCGTTGGACCATATGGTCACCGGAGAAACTCCAGTGACATCGCAGGGCGGAGCAACTGTGGCGGCGCTGTGGTGAACCTACCTAAAGTATGCGTGAGGTTGAGGAACTAGAGGGGAAAAGACCGTGCACTCACCCTGAGCTTAGATCCGTGCTCGACTAAGGCGGGGAAGCACCGGATCGGCGGCTATCGGCGATGAACGGCGGCGATCGAGGCTGGGATGATGAGTTGAGGGCAACATCGTGGGACCTCTGCGGTCCTACTGCTCATGCGTAGACATGCAACTTGGTGACGCGGTACTCCTGGCGCACTCCTTGGTTGTGACGAAGGCGATGGCCATGCCGGTGACGAAGTCGACGGTGAGCGTGATGACCATGAGCTCGGTGCTGTGCTGGGGCTCAATCCAAAGCGAGTGAGAGAGTAGGGTAAGGGGATTGAGGCCAGGGTTCGCAGGGGGTGGTGCTGGTGACCTTATCCTCCTCAGGGCTAGTCGGATGGACGACGTGTGCGGCCATCGGCGCCACGGCGAGTGCGCGGCTCACAGCGTGATGGAGGTTGAAGACGGCTGTGTTAGCGGGCTGGGCTGCTACTGTAGCTTATGGGCTCTTTGTGCATAGGCTTCTTTTTATTCTTTTTCTTTCTGCTTTGATCTTTGTTCCTATTTAGCATTTATTTGGTCCACCAAACGAACTTATTTATGGATGAAACTTTTTATATAATTCAAGCATAACATTTCAAAGTCACACACATGGTTTCATATTATTTAAAAATGTATAGATATTTATTTGTATTTAAATACCCTATTTATGTATTGTTGATCCAATTTAATATTTCTAGGGTTTAATTTAGTTAACCAAATGGAGTTTATTTTATTTTTACAAATGCTTAGGGATGTAATGAAAGAATGTGAACATTTTTAATAGTCAATTATATTTTGAATTTGAATTTGTGTGTTGGATTAATTCCTGATTTCATATTAATTCTGATAATCATGATGACATGGCAAATTAATTAGGTTAATAATAGTGTTAGGCTTTGGGGATATTACAAAGTTCAGGAGATTTCAATTTCTGCACCTAGTAAGATTTATTTTCCTCACAAGGTCGAAGATCCCCTTTTGTTGATAGTGTCAGCATACCTATAACTCAAAGTGATATTTGATCACTAAAAGCTAGAAAAACAATCCTATATCTTGCCATTCCTTTCTTAGAAGATCTTGAGGGGTTGAGAACCATCTTCCATCTTATTATCTTCGGGGACTCAAACTATTCAACGCTTAATGTAAAACATTAGCCCCTTACTCTGGTTGACATAAATCATCAAAACCCACCATGGGGGCGTAGATGCACCTATAGTCTCTCCTTTTTGGTGATTGATGACAACATGATTAAAGCTTCTCATAAGATATGAAATAGGTGCACAAGATTTTGAATGCTTTTGATATAATAAGAGCTCCCCCTAAATATGTGCACTAATTAAGATTTGCTTTTGGAATGCAAGTCCACAAACTTTTGGGAACGTGAAGAACTCTCTTATATCATAAGATCCATGGGTGTGCATAGTATATGGCAAAAATAAAATATGCTCTACTATGTAAACAACCACAAATCAAGTGATGATCGGTAAAAGATGCACTCTAACATACAGAAAAACATAAGGAAGAAGTGCACAAAAGTAGCTTACACCCATGACCACCACAAAAAATAGAGTTTACAAGACATAAGAACAACACATAAAAAGAGTCTTGTAACTCTCAAACTCAAACTTCCATACCCAAAAGAATCCACAAAGCTAATCTAGCATAAACTTTGTCCCCTTTAGCATCAACACAACAAAAAGAGGAAAGAGCTAACATCCTACTAGATTAAGTTTTCGGATCATCGGCAGCTATCGAAGGTGAAACTCTCGTGTCTTGGCTATTAACGATGATGGAGGGAGTCTATAGGAAATCCATGGCTTCCTTCTCTGCTACTGCTGCTACTGATGTGGCCTCTCTCTCTGAACCTGTAAGAGTGACGAGGAATGGAAAGAGTGGAGCAATGGCCAAAAAAGGTGGAGGAGAGTGACACTCAACTGGTGAGATAGATCTCAAAGAATGTGCTGGGGCAGGCATCACCCTCATCACTGCTAGAAGAACTATCGAACTTGGCATCTGTGCCATCATCTTTAACCTCGTTGCTATCCATAAGAACCTTGACATCACTAGCAAGGGAGGTGGCCTTCTTCTCCCAGGATGAGAATTTGTCATCCACCTTCTTCTCAAATGTTTCTTGACGGCTAAGAAGAGTAACCAACGCAGTCTCAATGTGGCCAAGAGCATTTACGGTGAAGGAAAGTTGTCCCAGAGTCATCTTTGGCATATGAGCGGGGACACTTTCCTTCTGAGTTAGAGGTGGTGGAGTTGTAGAAGGTGATGAGGATTTACAAATGTGAAACTAGAGGGCATATCCTTCATATACATCTTCACTTCCATGCGAGGTTCCTCTTTAACTGGCTTAGGAGTCTCATGGACTTCAAGAGTGGGCTTGTATACCTCATGCTTGCACTCAATAACATACTTGCCTTATCCCACTTTGGAGTTGATAAGCCTCTGAATGAAGGATGAATTCCATGATATTGAACTCTATGTTCTTGTCAAGATAGTATAGCAAGTATTTGGCATAAGACCTAATGTGTGTTGTACCTCAACATATTGTTGATGGTTTAGAGGTCGGGTAGAAAATGATTTGTATGACCAAACTCAACCACTCCTCCTTCCTTAAGATTTTTCTTGTACATCCCTTCAAGCCCTTTGGCTTCCGTGTTATTGTATTGATAGACGGTGACTTTGCTCGAAACCATCACAGGAAGATCAAGAAGCCTACCAAACTCAGGCCTATTGGAGGTACGAACCTCTCCTTTTGTCATCCATGTGAAAGAGCAATATGTGTCTACGTCTGAAGGATGAAACTAATCTTGCTCATCAGACCAATCTTGCTTGAACTCACTCACTAGTTTATCAATGCCGCATGAAGTGACACTTTGATGCATGGCATCAAAACTGTCAACAATGGCATGAATGTACTCCCGGTCAACTGTCTTATTTGAATGATTTGGGGCCTATTCAATAGGAGCAAAGTCTCATAGAAATATTTTTGTTCCTTGGATCAAACCCTTGGGTCTGTAGTGGCTCTCCTTTTTGCATAGAGATTCTCCTATCTCCATTTGATGACCACCATGTGCTTCCTCAACTTCATGTTCTTCGCTTGAGGATGCCTTGCATTCATCTTGTGAACCCTAGGATAGAGACTTATAGCTTGGGGTCTTGGTGATTTCTTCTTGGCACCACCCTTCTTTGGTGTGGTGACAGCTCTTGAGGTCCTTCCCTTGTTCCCCTTTGAGTTTGAGCTTCATGGGCTCTCATGCTAGCACCCATAAGCTTGGTTGGCATCTCTGTTAGAGGCGCATCATCATCACTGTCAGAGGTGGGTGTAGTGGTACAATATCCTAGCCTTTAGGTGCATTTGAAGCTTTGGGAGCCTTAGGCTTGATAGCCTTGGATTTTTACTTAATGGCACTCTTCTTGGGATTCTTCTTCTTTAGAGGGGCTACTTGTGGCACAGCTAAAGAGCCTAAAGATGTGGAAGACAAGCCCCCCTTTAAGCCTTAGACTTGAGCACTTTCCTGATGGACACCCTTTGTCTCTTAGAAGAGACATCCTCCTCATCTTGAGGGATAAAGTCTTCATCAGAAACCCTTTTTGTCCTCTTCCTTCTGCACAACTAGGAGTTGGTCCATTGGTGCACCCATAGCGTCATGTGCACTACTAGACTCTTGTTGCCTAGAGGATTGAGGGGTACCTTTGTGGTCACTTACCATCAACCCACTGTTAGACATCTCCCTGTTGGAATCTTCAGACACGCTGACCTTGTGAATTAGATAGACCAATAATAGATGGATAAGTTGCATATTGGACTCCAATAATTTTGAAAAAAATTGGTCACAGATCACTTAGGATTTTTTTAGACTATATAGGTTGGAGGCACTGATAGATAGTTGCTCAGAGGTTCTGAGTGAGTTCATTGGCTAAAGCAACAATGGATGGATGTTCCAAACAGGTGAGTCTTGGAGGCACTGAACATCACTGCAATTGGCCAGTAGCATAGTTTGGAGCATCCAAATATCGCTCGTTCAGAGGTTCCAAACGCATCCGGAGACGCTAGAGCCCTGTTTAGAGGCTCTGAATATGTCATCCTCAGAGGTTCTGGCTATGTTCTAAAAATAACCCTTGATTTTGACTGGCCAAAACTAACCCTCATAGAGATATAATTGAGAAAGACTTTGGGGGAATTAGTTTATCACCATGGGAATTAGTTTATCACCATGGCAAGGAGGTGTCCTCATGAGGAATTGGAATTTGCAGCATGAGGAGGCCCAGACTTTCCCTAACTTGGTGGAGCATGGCTACGGCGGTGATGGTGGGGAAGATTGCTGGTGACCATGGGGAAATCCATCAACGGGCGTTCATCGATAGGTCACGATGGTCATCAAGGCGGCAAAGCATGACTGGTTAGAGATACCCAGTGAGAGAATGTGTGTGGAGAAAAACTCTAAGTCGATAGGTTTGGGAGAATATATAGTCATGCACTATTTGGAGTTTCTAAACATGGTTTGCTTGAATGCTTTGAGCTATAGTAAAGTTGACTCTGTAACGATATACTTGGAGGGTCCAAGTGAATCATGTTCATAGACTCGGTAGATCAAAGGGCGAAAATACATATGCAATATGTACATGCCCGAAGGGTCTGAGTGGGTAGCGTTCACATGATCCGAATGATAACAAAAGGTTTTTTTGGCTAGCCAACTTAGTTAGATGCTCCGAACATTTCTAGTCTGAGGGGTCCAAGATGATTTGATCAAATAGTCCAATTATGCTAGAAAGAATTTGAATAGTTAAGGACATACAAAGATAGAGCCGGGGTGATCCTTAGAGATTCTCCTCACATCCAATTGGCAAACAACAATTGGATGGATTTGAATGAAAGATATGCATAGAAACATGAACCCTAATTCTAAAGAACCATAAATGATCATTAGGTTTTGGATGGTGACCTTGTCACCTTGTATGAGAAATTGACATAGGATCGCGTGTTCAAGAGTGAAGATTGGATCCTATGAGTCATACTCATCATTTAGCACATTTTCAAGAAAAGGGTTACATAGCTACCAAAATATCAAGATGTTCACCCATAAGGTAGTATTTGTTCATTGATTGAGCAATACACTCCCCCTTGGTGTGTTCACCATGTAAAGCTCTATTACTAATGCATGCAATATAGAACTTTTCAATGCACATTAAAAGCATCTAGGATATTTAGTTCATTCCTCAACTTGCAAAAGGTTTTCTCATCAAGGGGCTTAGTAAAGATACCTGCAAGTTATTTGTCCATCCAAACATGCTTAAGAAGAATGTCACCTTGGAAACATGATCTTGAAGGAAGTAGTGTTGAATGCCAATGTGTTTGGTTTTGGAATGTTGAACGTGACTGTGGGTGATCTTAATGGCACTTTCATTATCATAGAGAAGTGGGATGTGATTGAAAAAAATGTGATAGTCTTTGAGTGTTTGTCACATGCACAAGAGTTGGGCACAACATGATCCGGTGGAGATATATTCAGCTTCGGCCGTGGATAAGGATATGGAGTTTTGTTTCTTGGAAGACCAATAAACTAATGACTGTCTGAGAAATTGGCAAGTGCCAAAAGTGGACTTTTTATCTACCTTGCAACCAGCATAATCATAATCTGACTAGTCGATGAGGTTGAAAGAGAACCCGAAAGAATACCAAAGCCCAAAGTAAGGAGTTGAGACTAAATATCGCAAGATTCTCTTAATTGCCACTAGGTGGCACTCCTTGGGAGATGCTTGAAATCATGCACACATGCATACATTAAACATATGGTTTGGCCTAGATGCACAAAGAGAAATCAATAACCCTATCATGGAATAGTATACCATTTGGTCGATGGAGGATTCATCATTGTTGAGGTCGAGGAGGCCATTCATTGGCATCGGGGTCCCTATTCCTTTATCACTTTCCATGCCAAATTTATTGAGAATATCTTTGGTGTACTTGGTTTGGGAGGTGAAGACTCCTTCCTTAGATTGCTTGATTTGAAGGCCAAGGAAGAACTTCAACTCTAACATCATGGACATCTCAAATTTTCTTGCCTTGCACTATGGTGGTGAGGACCATGGAGTCATCTCACTTGAAAGTTTAGCAAAGTTCTCTTCATGGGTAGCACTTTCAATTCCTACGTGGGTTAGATAGGCAAGGGATCGAAGAGGATATCGAGAAGGCACTGCATGGAATACATGAAAATAGATGTGTCCTTGGATGAGTTAATGTTAGCTAGTCCCATTACCTTTTCCCTTTTAAAGAAGACTCCTAGAGATGATGCTCCTAGTGGAATAGCATTGATAGCATGGAACACCTCCTCCTTGTCGGCTATATTAATGATGCTTCAAGAACCCATTCTTCTCCACCGATGTAGACAATCTACAAAACAAAGTTAGTTCTTCTTGGGGACCCATACTATCTTGACAACATGTTTAGGGGTAACAAGAGGTTTCGGTGTAGATGGAGTAGGCATAGTATAAGTAACAATGTTCTTGGGAACCCAAATAGCTTTCCTAGGAGAAGGACGATTGCTTGGTCCAACATACTTAGCATGAGGTTGCCCATTTTGATCCTTGCAAATACTGTACATGGTGTCAAAGTATGAGAAGCATGATCATTTTGAAAATAGTTTCCCTCATAGGTGGTGAGTAGGTCATACTTTCCTCTTCCAAGAACAAATTGTGTCTAGGGATATTGTTTTGGATCCCATGGATCCCCATTAGACTTATATTGTAGGAGGAATCCAACACCTTCTTTGTGAAAGTTATGCCTTTGCTTGCTCAAGAGTTCATTAAACTTCTCGCTTCCTTTATAGCCTTTGAGCCTCCCTTTCTGCAAGACCGCTTTCAACCTATCATTTTATTCGTCAAGTGAAATGGTGCTTAGAGAATGGTTAGAGGCATTTTGCATAATATGCACATTGGAAGATATTATATGTGATGATGTGATAATAGGAGCAATCACATTGGATGATGAAGTAGATGCAACACATTTAGCACTTTGAGGAATGACTTGAGCCTCTACTTGTTATGTCTTTTCTTGAGTTGCACAGAGTTTCTTAGCAATGAGAGAATAATTCCCAAAATGGAGCCCCTCATTAATGACCTTGATTGATTCATGGTCTTGCTTCCTCTTTAGATTACTTCTCATGTCCTCGCACAAGCTCTTCATGAGACTCGGGGAGAGATTGGCACTATGACTTGAGTTTTTAAAGCTCACAAGTCATGGCCTCATTTTTCTTCATCACATTGGCAAGCGCCCTCTATTGCTTCTCACACACTTTAGCAAGAGAATCATATCTCAAAATATCACCCTCTTCATCTAAGAGATCATCTTCATCACTATTAAAGTATTTGGGGTGATTTACCATGGGGCCTTTGGCCTTGATGCATGTAGATGAGTCATCACCTTGTGGGGAGTCAAAGAGGGATGCCATTGGCTTGGATGAAGCAAGTGCAATTCCCGTGATGCCATCATCTTCATCACTTCTAGACTTAGGGTAGGAGCTTGCATCAAAACCGAAGTCTAATACTAAGCCATAACCCTTTCCAATGTTGGCTCAAGACTTGTACTTGGGGTACTTGCCTTTCTTCTCCTTGTCCCTCTGATATCTTCTCTCATTTCTCTCTTTCTTGTCCTTCTCATTGGAGTCCCCTTTCTTGTGATATATACAATTTGCAACAATGTGTCTAGTCTCACCATAATTGTAGCTATTCCTTTGCTTCAGGATGATCTTTACTGATCTCTTCTAGAACTTAAAGACTTGCGGCTATTAAACTTGAACTTGTCTCTCTTTTGCATCTTGTTAAAATATAAGAGCTTGCTCGGAGTTGGAGACTTCATTAGTATCAACTTCTTCACTTGCTGCCTTTGAAGTGTTAAGAGTGGCCTTGAATGCTCCACTCCTCTTGTGATTCAAAGAAGTGGAATGGAGGTCTTTTGTATCCTTGAGACCCATCTCATGAGCGATAATCCTTGACTACTACAAAATGGCCCTCTGCTGAAACCCATCCACTGATGGGCACTTTTCTGCCCGTCAGTGGTGTTGAGCACCACTGATGGGTGCCTACTTTTTGGTCAGTGGAGCTATACCCCAGGCATGTTGATGGGATCTCCACTGACAAACTTCAAAGCTGACCGTCAGTGGCAAGGCGACATGGGGTACCAGGGGCCCATAGAGCCGATGGGAGATTACCACTAACGGATGCCAGGTAGGTGACCATTAGTGTATGGCATGCCACCACCGACAGGCTGTGGAGTTGCCCATCAGTGATGTTCTTAACTAGGCTATCTAGACCTATGTAAACAGCCACTAACGAGTGGCTTATAAACCGTCCATCAGTGGAGACCTAAACTATAAGAACAGGGGTGGCGCTCACTATTGGCAAGTGCTCGTGCACCCCTGGCTAGTAGCAAGTGCCGCCGCCCCCTCTCAACCCCAACCTCTCCTCTCACTCCCCCACACCCCTTCTCATATCCCTTCCTAGATCTCTCTGTTTCTTCCCCCCAAACCCCTCCTCCCCTCCATAGATCTCACCTCTCTTTCCCCAATTGTCCCCAATTAATGCCCTCCACCAACCCCTAGAGCTCGCTCTTTGACCCAAGATCTCTCATCTTTCCCTTACCTCCATAGTTCTCCTCCCTTCCTGAAGTTCTCTTTCCTCCCCAAAGGGATCTCTCATATCTCCCTCCCTCTCACTCATGCTCAGTAATAATTATCTCTTTGGATGGATGAGAGACAAAAGTGCCCAATTTTGTTTTCATGTTGTGTCATGTTACTCCATGATTGCCAGCCACTTAGCCAAGGTGACATTTGTTACTCTATGATTGCCAGCCATCTAAGGCATAAAGTTTTTTTATTATTATTTTAGTCCACTCTTACATTATTAGCAAAGCTCATGCCAAATTTTTGTGCTAGCGATCATGCATTGTACTTTGATTACTCAAACTAATTAGTTTCATGTCATTGGGATCAATCAAAGTTGGATGTATGGAAACTGGGTGACAGAAAGTTTTCCTATGTCTATGAATGTGTTTCTTGATGTCGCCAAGCGAGATATGAAGAGAAATGGTGGCCCAAAGATTTATTATCCAAGTCATGATTACCAAATTTGGGTAATGTTTGAAACGAGAGGGAGGATGCAGCTACAGTTGGTGCTTAAGGGTTTCATGGAAGGTTATACATGTTGGATATGTCACGGTGAGGAGGAAGATGCCAAACATGGAGAGGCCAAAGAAGATGAAGGGAGTTTCAAATTTGTTACTGAACATTGGCTGATATCATGTAGGACATTCACATGGTGGAGCAGGTCATGACAGATTATAAGGATGAAAGAGAGTCTGCTAAGTTCATGAGGCTAGTTGAAGACTCACAAACTTCCTTGTATACTGGCTACGATCCTGAGCACATGCAGCTGTCAGTCACGCTAGAAATTCTAAGGATTAAGGCAGCCCAAAACTGTCCACATGAAGGCTTCAATGAGACATTGGCTTATCTTACAAAAGATTTTCCGAATCATAAATTGTTGCCTAGGAGAACCGATGATCCAAGAAGGTTGTTTACCCTCTTGGATTAGAGGTGCAGAGATTCCATGCCTGTTTGAATGACTACTTTATTTACCATCAGGAGCACAAGAAGCTATACAAGTGTCCAATGTGCAACACATTTTGATTCAAGTAGGGTAGAAACCAAGTCGATGACGAGGAGCCACTGACAAGTTGTGCTCCAGCAAAGGTTGTATGGTATCTTCCATTCCTTCCCCATTTGAAGTGTTTGTTTGCTAACAAAAATGAGGCAAATCCTATGTGTTGGCACGCCGAAGGATGAAAAATTGGTGAATATGTCATGAGACACGCAATACAAAGATTTTGGAAGAGATCCGAGGAATATCTTGTTTGGTATGAGTACGGACGGTATCAAACCATTCTACAACATGACCAGGAGACACAACATTTGGGCGGTGGTTCTATGGATGTACAACCTCCCTCCATGGTTGTGCATGAAGTGAAAGTATATACACCTCGCTATTCTCATTCAAGGGCTAACGTAACCTGGGAATGATCTGAACGTGTATCAACAACTATTGTTTGAAGAACTATCTACACTATGGGAACCAGGGGCCCAGGTCTAGGAAACTTACAAAAAAGAATACTTCCCTCTGAAACCTCTGTTGTTCACAATGGTCCAAGACTATTAGGCATACAGAAATCAAGCATGTTAGTGTGCCAAAGGATAAAAAACATGTGTTAAGTGTTTGGAGGATACAACAAGTGTTTTCTTAAAGCGGGCTCCAAAAAATCATGTTCATGGGCCACCAAAGGTGGCTGAAAATGAATGACATATTGAGGCAAGACATGGAAAGGTTCAAAGGAAAAGTTGAGGACTGTCTAGCACTACAGGAGAAGACTGGGTAGAAAATCTGTTAATTAGTGCATGCCATGCCCATCGTTAAGCTGGGCAAGGCACAACCGTCCGTTCCCATGTAGACGACATCTGGAAAAGGAAATATGTATCTTGGGAATTACCTAGCTGGTGATTCCTAGGCACATGTTAATGCATAGATGCCATGCACATTGAAAAAGATGTGTGTGATCACTTGGTATCTTGCTCAACACGGTAGACAAGACAAAAGATGACCGAAGGCATGAGCTCACTTGAAATTCATGGGTATAAGAAACAAACTGTGGGAAATCAAGAAAATGATCCAAATGTGGAACGCTGTTGTCGGAGTAAAGGTGGATTGTCCCGCTGCTTGTTACACTTTGAGTAGAGATGAGATCCATAAATTTTTGCTATGCCTCCAAGTTGTCAAAGTTTCTTCTAGTTACTCAGCAAACATGTGGAGAATTGTTGACATGACGACTCACCGACTAATTGGTATGAAGTCCCATGACAGTCATGTGATGATCACACTGATACTTCCTATTGCAATTAGAGGTCTCATGGAGCCAGGGCTCTGCCAGAGAATCTTGAACCTTTGTTACCTGTTCAACATGATATCTCTCAAAAGTTGATCACAGTTGCGCAATGCCATAAACTGAAGGAGGAGATCAGCGTCATACTATGCGAACTTGAGATGTACTTCCCTCTAGTATTCTTTATCTCATGGTACATCTCATGATCCATATCATCCCAGAGATAGTGGACCTAGGTCCCTTGTTCCAACACAATATGTACCCCTTGGAAAGGTACAATGGGGTTGTGAAGCACTATGTTCATAATTGGTCATAGCTGTAAGGTAGCATCATCCTAGGCTATGTCGCTGAAGAGTGCATGTCGTTTTGCATGGATTATTTGGCTGATCAAAAGCCTATAGGTGCGCCTCTTTCATGCCACACTCACAGGTTCGATCGTGAAGGTCATGCATGCTGAAAGGCGCATTTACATGCCTATAATTCAATACCAAAAAGATCAGAAAACTACACGAGAGCACATCTCATGGTGTTGCAATGCCTGACTGTGGTGCATCATTATATTCAGATGCACATGACAAAGGTAAAAAAAGGAGAACCCAAAAAAGGGAAAAGTTGCACTCTTGAAAAAGCACAACAGAAAGGTTGCCAAGTGGCTAAAAACTACTGGCATGAAAGGCCTCTGAGAAATGAAGAAAAAGAGAGGGTCAAAATGTTATCTTAAGAACCCGCGAGAAAGGTTGTGACATTTCAAGCATATGATATCAATGGATACACATTCTATATGGAGGCTCGAGACATTAAAAGTACATACTAGAACAGTGGGGTAATGATGGAGTCTAGAACTAGTAACTAAAATTCCTGATACTATAGCAGAATTGAAGAGATTTGGGAACTAGACTACACCATGACAAAGATCCATCAAATAGGTGAAAGATGTCCAACTGGACGAGGATAAATTCACAACCATGACTTTACCTCCAGCAAGCACTATTGACTAAACACAAGTCAAAGCAATCAATGCTAAAGATGAGCCATGGGTATTGACTAAACAAATTGCCCAAGTCCTCTACATAATTGACCAAAAGGCAAAGAAGCACCACATCATTATAAAAGGGAAAAGGAGTATTGTTGGAGTTAATGGCATAGTCGATGAAGAGTACTATGACCAATTTGATGATTTAGACACCAAAGAAGGGAATCATAAGGATTGCACCATGAAAGGGGGAAAGCTACTAAGGATGAGTATCCCCACATAAGACGCAGTCACGTCGAAGGACTAACATATACCAGCAAGAAGATCAAAAGTATTTTTCATGAGAAGATTGTTGAAGATGATGAAACCTAGCGAGCTTAGTGATAAAGTAGATAAAGATTTGTATGCCATTTTTTGTAATAATATTAATTTTCTACATTTGTTGTATCCCCTAACACCTAACCGTAAAACTAAACCTAAAATATTTCCTAATCTAACATTAAAACTAACCCTAAACCTAACCTAAAAACTAACCCTAGACCTAACCCTAAAAATTAACCCTAAAGCTAACCCTAAATGAGCCCTAAAACTAACCCTAAACTTAACCCTAAAACCTAAAAACTAACCACTCATGGGAGGTCCTAAAGCACCAGTCAGTGGAGATTCACCAGTAACGGGCAGGAGTGAAGAGCCCGTCAGTGGTGTTCCTTCCATCGATCTGAGCATGGTGGGAGAGCCTCCACTAATGGGAATTTTCATCCTACCCATCAGTGGACACCAACCACCTGTGGAAATCACATGTAGGACTTGGGAAAAAACTCACTAAGTCTCATGCATTCCTTTGACCTAACTACAGGACCACCATCCTCTTTGATGCCGATAGGCTATCACTAGCTGCCACTGTGTTGCCACCCTCCCCTCGCATCACTGCCATCCGCTACCCTGCTACCTTCCACGCCATCGCCTAGGGCTTGGACCGAGCTCCACTGCCTAGCTCCTCCCCTAGCAACCCGCCTCCTACTCTTCTGTGTTGACCAACACCCAACAGCCCGGCCTCCCCAAGTCATCATACCACCCCTGCGATACCCTTTTCCATGCCACTGCTTCACCTCATCCTCAACGTGATGATAACTAGGGTTTGTCGGCCACCTCATCCTCGATGATAGTTCCTCTTTGTCACACCCCATTTTTGGGGGTAAAAAGTTTTGGCAAATTAAAAATGCTAGAAATAATAATAAGTGATTAAATTGGGTGCTTAATAATTTTTGTAAGGCCTTTTTAAGTTTTCTTCTCTCCAAATTTTCACCCTATCTTAAAATAATTGTTGGAAAAATAAGGTGGTGGCCATAATAATCTTGCACCCATTCTAATCTTACCTCCTAAATTCTCGTAGTAGCCTCGGCCTTAAATAAATAGCCCTAAAATAATAGTTTTTATTAATGTCCCAAACCCCTAAAATGGATGTCTTTGCTTGGAGCCCTTAGAATAGAATCCAGTAACGTCACGGGATGACATACGGCCCAGTGATCTCTCCCCCAGGACATGGCCTGAGGGCATGTCGGTGATACGGTAAGAGTGTCATAAGGTAGACAAGTTTCGTTGGATGAATGTCCATAGTGTGGGTAAAGTGCACGAGCGTTCAAACCTATTCGAATAGCCGCGTCCACAGTATTGGACATAGTTCATAGTAAGTCACACTATTTGATTAACACCTTTCATGATGGAAGAACTCATCAGTATAATGGATGAATTATAGTTGGTAAGAAATTTGAAGTGATCACGGGAGTAAGTTGACTGACCGGATGGTCATAAGAAAGATGGTCCATTTGACCTTAAATGATGGTTTCCATTATCACTAATTTAGCAATATCATGCTTATTATTTTCTTCCATCCTTTTTAATAATTGCCATGATATTGTTTTGCTTAATTGTTTTTTGTTGTTGTGAGCTTGCGAGTACATTCAAAGTGTCCCTATGGAGTGGAGCCAGATGCAGGGGATGCCATGTACAAGGATCCCAAGGATCCTGACTTCGTGAACTAGGATGTGTCACAGCAGTGTCCCTATGGAGTGGAGCCCCACTATCGATGCGCTATTCTGCTATTTTACATTCCGCTGCAACTAGTTATCGAGGCCCTGGGCTATCACATAAATAATGTGGATACGATCACCGCACAAGTCATGTCGCTTGGCCTCGTGATATCATGTACTACCAGAACCTTTGTACCTATAATATCGCAATAAAGAGTTGTTACAATCTATGCCAAGTTGTTATGTGTTTCCAAAAGACTTTGATCTCTAGCCTGAAACACAAGGCGTCTGGTTCATTGAGCCGAGGTGCCACACTTTTGTTCATGATGGCTTGCAAGTACATTCAATGTACTGACCTGGCTTGTTGATTTGGCCAGATTCAGGAGATGATGTGTTAGCCTAGGAGCCTGAGTTAGCGATCATGTGAGCTAGGAGTGAGCCCAGTGAGTTGTTCCTATGGGAATGGAGCATCTCCCATGTTCGTGGTGTTTTAGTTGCTTCCACTGTCCGGTGCTTGAAACCTCTGTTGTAGGCCTTGTGACTTTTGAGGTCTTTTAAACAAGCTTTTTTAAGTATGGAAATCTGTATCAGGACCATGTTCACCAAATTTGAATGATCTTGGGGCTGGTGATAACATGGGGGTAGTTTCCAGATTAAATCCGGGGGCTGCCCTAACAAGCCTGGTATCAGATCCATGTTGACCATAGGTTACCCCTAGTTAGCATGGTCATTAGTTGTAAGTTTCCTTCCCATCTAAGTTTCCCTCTTTTCTCAGCCAAGCCTGGTCTATTCGATAGGAAGAGCAATATCCACGCAACATCTTTTGGTAGTCAATGCCCAACCTACTAGCCTAATCCATAAACCATGTGCTTGTGGGAGACACCTGAGTTGTCCTATCCACAAGCATGCGGTAGGAACCTCGGTTGGCCTATAAAGGAAGGCTTGCCATATCCCAGCACATCACAGCTTTGTTCCTTTCCTAGACACCCCAACAACCAAGATGTCTAGTGCCATTGTTTGCAGTGAGACCACTGTAGTTGAGCTTGGAGACTTTGTAGCCATCCTAGCCAATGTCATTCTTCGTGCCCTTTGTATTGTGGAACCCGCGGAATATGATGTGTACTGGGAGCGAGTATGAGATACTATCAATCACTTCTGGGCTACCTTACACGTCTACGGGAGGGGCACTATAGCAAAACTCCCCTACCAGTTCATTGGAAGAACGATAGCTGAGGAATCCCATGTAATCCAGCCTGCAGCCAGAGAGGCTGTGGTTCAACTCTAGCATATGTCGCCATGGGTTAACACCCGTCCTTTCTTCTACTACCCCAGCCGTGATGGCTATGGTAGTTAGACTCAAATCATGAATGGAGACCATGACTCAGAACCTGCTCTACTGCATCTGTTGCACTATCTTAGATCGCAGGAGGCACTCTTCGATCATGTCAACAATGATCTGATTGCATCTTGCATGATGCTTGCTCTCCTAACCCCTTCAAGAAGTGAAGCTTCACCCACCACCAACACCAAAGTGGTGCTACTTGGAAAACCGGTGGAACCTCCCAGGTTTACCCCTATTACCCAACTGGGTAATTCATTGGTAAACTCAAAGGAACCTCACCACCTGTTGGAGACCTATTCCAATGGGGCTGTGGCTATGATATCCCATGGTGGGTATCACCGTCATCACAGTCCTGTGACTCCCACTCCTACCCCAGCCAGCTGGAAAGCCGAAACATGTGGAGAAGTCCTGACATCTGCTGGACACACCCGGTTGGATGTCAATGAGGTGGACTGAGCCCACTGGAGTAGTTGTTGAGTCCTTAGTACCCCTATAGCCCTATATCCTTAAGAGTTGAGAGTTTTAGTAGTATGCTTGCTGTGTAATTATTGGAGTGCTTATGTGCTAATAGCATGCATGCCATTTTGCTTGCTCTTCATTTGTGTGCCTTGCTTGATATGATCTATTTTGCATGTGGGGTTTGTTTGCATGGTAGGTTTTGAGCCATCTAGATCTACCCAAGTGAGAAGTTGAACCCATTAGCTGCCACCCAGTGGAACTTGGATGCCCATAGAAACCTTCAAACTATAGTTCTCAGTGCCAAGCAAACCTAACTAACCAGCCTAGTATGACGACAATTCACTTTTGAGGAATTGAGGTCTGACTATTGACTTAACCCCAGACAACCATTTTGAGTGAACCCATGCCCTAGTGCGTGCATGCATAGTACCCTATTTTTAGCCCAAGCCAACTACACCCTAGACACTCTATAAGATAGACTACCCTCACACCCGACATAAGTAATGAGCACCCTAGTCATAGTTGTGAGAACCCAACCACCAAATGTCTTATCCAAATCCATACCAGAAAACCCTAGCTGCAAACCATTGTGGTTTTGTTGAGGTCTTGTGGGATTTAGCCCGCAATACCCTTGGCTCCACCCACCGAACCCAGTATGAGGTGTACAAGTTGAGGATTACTTTTGACTCCTTGAAATACTAGGCAGTTGTGCAATACCTGCTAGAAGATTTGAACCAGGATCCTCCGCATATTGTTTTCATCGAAAGATCCATGCCTACCCCAAGCATGGCCATGAAGGTCATCGCCTATGAGGTGGTTACTCACCTCCAATTCTCTGTCCCAAGCGCTGACGGGAGGGAGTACTGCTACTTCCCGAGCCTTGCAGCATTCGAAGAACATGCAATGTTTCATTGTGGTCATGCAGAGAGAGATTCAGTGTGACACCCTCATTTTTGCTCCTCGATTTTTCCTTCGTGAGAGTGGACTCCCGTCTTTTTCTTTCGGTGTTATTGAATTTTGTTTTGCTCTTGGGTATATGAAGATGGTCATATAGCCTTGCCTTTCCTATCAAACCAGAGATGCCCCTCCCAAACCAACCCTACCACCAAATATAATCCCAGGGTTTTGCCGCCAAAACCCTACTTTCCGAATTATCGAAAGGAAACCCTAGTTTCTGCAGTTACAAAGGAACCCCAGTTTCCTTTGATCTGTTGCCTCCCAAACTTTTCCCAGTGACTCTCCTATATCTATAAACCCTGGATATACAAAAATATTGCCAAGTCATTTGCAATATTTTTCATTTAAAATTAATTCATTTTTCTGCCAATTGAAGGAATTAAATCCAGGAAAATATCTATTCATCTCCAAAGTTCATGAGAACTAGTGGAGATATTCTTTTTCATCATATTGAACTCTCATAAAAATATTGTCTAAAAATAAATCAGGGAAATTGCATTTTCCTTATTAAAGTCAGTATTGCATTTTGGGCCCTTTCCAAAGGAACTACCATTTTGGTATCCAGGAAAAATCCCAAATAATTTGTGGAGCTTCTCCTATCCATATCTTCACCATTTCTCTCAAGAACCCAAGTTCCATAGTTCAAATTTTGAGCAAAGCATCCATTTGCAAATTCTGTCCAGTTTGGGCATTTGCAAAGGAAGTGCCCTAACCCTTGATCCTCTTAAGCTTAAATTTTTCATGGTGATTAAAATTGATAAATCAATCATGGAAACCAAAAGCCAGATCAATCTATCTAGCCAATCCCTCTCAACAATTTTCCCAAGTTTTTGTCCAGATTCTATCCTTGTGAATGAAGTACCTCCATAGTGCATCCAAATGAGCTGAAATTTTACCAGATTATCAATATGCCTAAATAATTGCCACCCACAAAAATTCAGCTCATTTCAGCAAGCCACTTGAGCACAGCTTCCAAGTCTAGTTCCTGGACCAAATCTTGCATTATAAAGGAAGTGCTACCTAGCCTTTCCCATTTGTGCTGAAATTTGGCCAAAATGATCACCTTAGTGAGTGATCACTCTCAGCCAAAGGTCATGTCAAGAAGAGCACTATACTATCCACACTTTAGACCAAACACCTTGCTGCCATCTCTCATTTGAGGACAAATCGATCACACCAGAGCTCCTTGCACCTATCTGATATCCCAGACATGATTTGATGTCACTAAAATGCCCTAGACACATGGTGATGGTGGTAACTATGGCTCTAGTCGGCAGCCGACATGATCTGTGGTAACAGTCGTCGTCCATTCACCTCCTGCCGCCCGCATCTTGTCTGCGAGTGCCGATTAGCTCTCCACCACAAGCTTTCACCATCTGGTCATCCCTCCCCCTCGTCCCTGAGCTCCTGGATGTGTATGCCGACATGGGTTCTCCGCCGGGATGCCACCACGGTGATGCGCACCTAGGAGCTTCAGCCATCGCCTAGCTCGATCTAGAGCTCTCCCCGCAACTATAAATGGGCAGCTCGAGCTCTCCCACAACTGGTAGCTCTCCCCCTCGAGCTCAAGGAGCTCCCTTCCCCTTTCCCTGACCATAGCCGCCGCCGCTGGTGCTCTGGATGGAACCAAGCCCGTGGCCGTTTCCCTCCGCCTCCCTGCAGCGCCAACCTCTTCCCGCAAGGTTATGGAGCACCAGCCCCCTCTAGTTCCTCCAGGAAAGCCACTTCGGCATAGATCCTCTGAAGTCCCGCAACCGCCACACCTAGGTTGGCCGTGGCAATGCCACCGGCCATCCCAGCAAGCCACATGAGCACCTCTGGGTGCGATGTAGTGCGCCGGCCCTTCCGAGCTCACCGGCCAGCTCTCAGGAGCAGCCAGGCGACGGCAGGGTCGTCGACCAAGGCCATCCCCTTCCCCGGTCATGAGGTGGAAGAAGACCCAGGGGAGGAGAGAGAAAGGAGATAAGGAGGGGCCCAGCTGTAAGTGACAGCCGGCTGGGCCCAGCCGATTAAGTGAAAGCGCCACCCCGTGGAAGCCGTCTCTGTGCACCGAAAGCGTAATTTTAAAAATATGCTTTCCCCCTCAGCCCCACGTAGAAGCTGTTAGTTTGTGGACATTCGCCCGTTAAGCACAGAAATGAACAGGAATCTATTTATTTTTCTGCCTAATGAACGAATGACCGTAACTTTTCAACCGTAACTCCGAATCAGCCTTTCCAGAGGGAACCTTTTTCGGCGAATCTTCCTGCGAGGCTACCACAGTTCCATCCAATGAATCCATCAACCAACATGCAAGCCGACCATCTGATATATTCCCTAAAGCATTGCTCTATGTTATTCTTGCGTGTTTAAATTAATATGCTTGTGACTAGAAGTAAATGATTAATTCAACTTCTGCTAGTTTGTACTTACTGTTTACATTACTTACTAAATGTTCATCTTATTATTATCGCGCTAATGACTCATATGTGATACAATGTGGAGCCCCGATAGGTTGTTATGTTTTCATCATGCATTATTGCTATTACCGCAATAATAAAAGAAATGTGACTTAAAAATGACAACCTCCTCCATCGGCTGGATCGAGTCATAGTGCCACCGAACCGAGCTTACCAGTGCAGCCACATTTGCCTTTATGGGAAGGCCTTGACTTGGTCTATCGTTGTGCTCTTTTATCATTACCACCAAAGAGGGGAGGTTATGCGTGCGTGCTACCCTAATCAGGTAGACGGTGATAACCTTGTGAACCCAGATTTTAAGCATGCGGGTCCTCGTTTGGGATAGTTATTGAGTCTGCGTTTGGGATAGAGTAGCCATGGATGTGGCAGGTGTCAGGAGTGACACAGGGGACACCCAAGGCATGACCCGGGGAGGGCATGTTGGTGGTACGGTAGAAGTGCCACGGGTTAGACAAGTTTTGTTAGACGGATGTTCATGGTGTGGGTAAAGTGCGCGACCTTTGCAGAGTGTAAGAATCTATTTGAATAGTCGCCGTCCACGGTATTGGACACAGTTCGTACTAGGTCACACTATTTGGTCTGTGTCGAGTCTGGAGGAATCAACTGAGTAATTGCTAATAATGAACCAGAAAAAGGTAAGCTCTATCAAATTTACAGTACTGGTGCATGGACATCGGTTGATGTCTGGGATATGAGATGATAGCCATGCGATGGCTTTGGGATAAATGGTCGGATGACCATCAGAACTTGGATATGGTCCGAAGGGATCATAAGAGGAAACCTGATAAGGAACCTGCATCATTATGCTTTACCTTACTATATTTCCTTCAGTAATTATCATGCTAGATAATCCTCCTAAGACATGATTAGCAATATTGTTAAGATAATAAATGCATGCTTGAATGCCATGGATTGCATTGCTTGGTGTATATGTTATTTGGTTTGCTTGCAAGTACATTCAAAAGTACTCTGCGGCCTTTAATGTGGCCAGGTTCACCTAAGGATCCGATGTTCACTAGCGAGAAGCTGGAGCATTCGCGGGCTAGAAGAGTAACCCAGTCAGATCCCTATGGATTGGAGCCGCTCCAAGACCGTGCTGCCTTAGGTATTATTTTCCCCTGCCATCATCCTTGTAAGATACCATGTAAGACTTATAAATCCATTAATAGAAGTGCCTGCGTTCATGATACTTGTTGTAAACACGCATGCCAGAGTGATTTCCTGGGCTGGTGTGTGCGGCGATGGTCTGGCTACAGTGGTATTCAGGCGGGGTGCCACATCCAGTCTTAGCCAACCTTGCCCGATATGTTGTTGCCCAGGAGCATCTAAATTAGCAATTGATGGACTATCTCCATTTCATTTCTATTCTAAATCCTCAGATCCCTATTGGTGGACCACCCATGCCAACTTAGGAAGGGCATGTTCTTCGTTTTCTTCCTCTGCATCCTCTAGAAGAAGTGTGTGTCCCACAACCAGAAGTATTTCCCCAGAATCCAGTAGACCCCACCCTTGGGCCATAGTCAGTGATGAGTGTGCTTGTTGCAATGTTGTAATGCTTGTTATATGCATGTGTCTCTAGTATTATTTGCTTTAGATGTATGCCATAGATGTGTTGCTATGAATGTGTCTTGCGTGTGGATCTTTCTTTGCTGTTGGTTGTGACTAGCTCTTCCGCCCTTACCAAATCTCGAGGACAAGATTTCTTTCAGGAGGGGAGGCATTGCCACACCCCATTTTTGGTGGTAAAAATTTTGGCAAATAAAAAATGCTAGAAATAATAATAAGTGATTAATTTGAGTGCTTAATAATTTTTGGGAGGCTTTTTAAGTTTTCTTCTCTCCAAATCCCCCCCCCCCCTTCATCTTAAAATATTTTTGGAAAATAATGTGGTGGCCATAATAATCTTTCACCCATTATTTTCTTACCTCCTAAATTCTAGTAGTAGCCTTGGCCTTAAATAAATAGCCCTAGAATAATAGTTTATATTAATTTCCCAAAACCCTAAAATTGATCTCTTTGCTTGGAGCCCTTAAATTAAATCCAGTAAAATTACCATAAAATCATGACAAATTCTCCTATGCCTATAGAACCCATTTGTACCAAAACCTAGCCCTATCCTTTGGAAATGGACGGAATCTTGCTAACCCTAGTTTTGGGCAGTTTTTTAGCCTATAACTACAACCCTAAGTAATATTGTATGGAAAAATCTAAAAAATTGGCACCACACACTCTTTCCAAATTGTTGTCCAATTCCATAAGCTCGGCTCCTTTTACATAGTGTGGATCCATTTTTCACGGCACAAACCCTTTGGTTCAAATTTGAATTTGGCAAAAGTTTACACATGTAACTTGATGTTTTCTACAAAATTAAACTTTCCACCATCTCTAGCATCCATAGAAGCACCTCCATGCCAAGTTCCAGGTCCTGGTGATATTCCTATCACCGTGACGGGGGGCATGAACATCATGGCCAGAGCACCAAGAGAGCGCATGTGGCATGGCCAGAGCACCTGTTCTACACGCCCAGCATCGCCAGCTCCTGCGCCTCCACTCGCCGCATCCTCTACGGTCTTCCCTAGTCGCCCCAGGTACCCAGCCTGCTATGTGCACTCACCGCACCATGTCTGGACACATTCGCACAGCTGCCCACCACTATCGTGACCATCGGCGTCACCACCGTGTCAGGCTCCCATGCCACCTGTCATCATGCCAGCCCACCAGTACCTCCCCAGATCATTTGTCCCCTCCTATAGGTCCACTGTGGTGAACCAACTTTGCCAACTACCTCAGCTCCACCATAAATGGCTGCCACCACCTTATTCATCGGCACCGTGAGCTGCGTCCATGGTAAAATATGGATAGCTTATAAAAGATCATCCCCGAGGCCATCTATCACCACTTTAGCCCTTCTCTGCCCTCCAGGTTCCCTCATATGCAAGGAATCAACTGGGAGTGCCCTTCTTCCCCATCTTCGGCGAAGTTCCCTGCCGCCCTCTCCTAGATGATTCCATCACCGTTGAAGCTTCCCCTTCAAATTCCTTGCACCATATGCTTTACTTGATCCCTGCACATGCATCCCACAATCCAATTTGATGCTAGGGTGACCATCACTGGAAGCCCTCTTTTGGCCTCACTGGAACCCAGTGGGAGACCTCGCCGCCGGCAACCCAGTGCCGCTGGAGTTCGTGTCCTAGTATCAAAGGAGTGCCTTGACTTCCTGAGCACGCTCATGTCCTTAGCTCCTGATAAGACACCGCTATTCGCCGACATGACCTTCCATGTTCCTGTGTGACGATTTTGACCCAGATCAATCCTGGTAGGTGGGGCTCGGGTGACGGATTCTTTTCTTTTCTTTTTCAGGTTTGGGGAGCAGATAACTATTCTTCACCCATTAATACCTCTCTCATATTAATGCATTTGTGAGTGATTCTTTTTCTAGTATTCTTTATTCCTCCTCTAGTTTATTGGAGTAATTATTTAGTATTTTTTATGTGTTCTTTTGTTTGCTATTTTTTAATTTGTGTCTTTCTTTTATTGTTTGCAAATATAGAAATGGAGAAGAGAAAACCCTTGAAGCCTATGTGGAGTTCCCCAACCCTTCTTTTGCTAAAGGCAAGCATCTTGAACCATTGATATGATGAATGCATGGTTGATTGCTTTGCTAGAAGTATCGACATGCTTATAGTTCTTTTGGAATTGCATACACATCACTTATCATGGAATGTATGCATGAAAGCATGATTGTTATTTTGAAAAGGTATGCCATAATATGATATTATTCTTCTGCTATTGTTGTGTGTTGTGGTATACCTATCATGACTAACTTGCAGGAAAAGATGATGTCACGTAGTAGCATGACCGAAAAGATATAACCATGTAGTGGTGTGGTTAAGGTTGGAAGTTGAGCATGTTGGAGCATGCCAGAGTTGTAGCCCTGTTTGCTACTGATGTTGATGATATATCATTTGTGCTAACTGGTGTAGGTGGTAATTTGAGGTAAAGAACCTCCAAAGTCGACCATAGATTGAGTCTTTTTGCCACTATCCCCAAACTTGTGTGTCCTACCACATGCCCCTATATGGGTAGGGTTTGACTTACTAAGTTGTTTAACCCCTCACCCACCCACCCACACACAAACACACACACACACACACACACACACACACAAACACACACACACACACCCTCTATAGAGGGGCTAAGTGTAGGAACCATGTCACTGCAGTGGGTAAAGCCAGACACTTAGTCTGGGGGGCATGAACATGTTGGTTGTTTAGCCAAATAAGGGTAGTAGCCCTCTCCGACCCGATGGCCAGTGTCCAACATGCGTTATAAATCAAGATGTGTTGGTTCATGCTATTCGAAGCCTACGTAGGGGCTTCCCCAGTTACATGGTTAACTTTTTGGATATTAGGGGGATTCTATCCTGGAAGGTTAAGCTTGTGTGGCTATGATGGTGTGTTAGCGATCCAATGGTCAAATTAGGAATTTAGTGGCCGGTACTCTAATGGGTGAGTGCTTCTGCTATTCGCGATTGCGGGCATCTAAGGAAATCCTTTCATGTGGGTAAAGAGTAGAATATCTATAGAGTGTAAAACATATTCCAATAGCCGTGTCTGCGCTGAAGGACTTCAGTTTGGAGGGGTCACAGGTCAGTCTAGGTGTCGATCTTCGGAGGGGATAACAAACTTAAAGAATTGATACTTAATTGCTAATGAACTGTTTGTCATTGATATTGCTGTTGATTATGATATTATTATGGACTAACCTTTTCACTTATATCTATTCCTTGAGTATATTTTGTGAATGTTCAACCTCCTACATACTCTTTTACATTTCAGTATTTTACATTCAGTTCTTCTTTGCTTCTTCTGCTAAGCCCTCTATCTGTGATGTCGCATAGATGTCCAACTGATCGGCTACCTTATTTTTAGGTTTTCTTTGGTTCTTTGCTATGCCATCTGTGTGTGATGTTGCATAGACATCTGATGGACTGGCTACCATATTTTCAGTTTTTCTTTCGTTATTTTGTTGTGCCATATGTATGTGATGTCGCATAGACGTTTGACTGGTTGGATGCCTTATTTCTAGTTTTTGTTTTGTTCTCCTATTGTGCCCCCTCTCTATGATGTCGCACTGATGTCTGAATGGCCGACTACTTTGCTTTTGGTACTCTTTTGTTTTTGGATATTCTCTTGGAACGGTTCTACCGCCTGGGAATCTCCTTATTTTTCTAGGCCTTATTGATATTATGTTTACTAACCCTCTTATTGTTAATTCTTGGCAGATATGAAGTTCCTATATGGTTATGTCTTGTTATTGTAAATCTTTTCCATGCATGTTATTGCTAATATTACTCTTGCTAGATCTTGCTATGCTAGTATTACTCATGCTAGGTATTGCTTGCTTATTTTGCCCATGATTAATATTACTCTGATGGCATTATTATTCCATGATACTTTTTCACCCCCTTTTATGTTGATATCATGCTCTTGTATGATCCATGCCATGATAGTGCTATCTTAATTTAGATGATGATAACATGACATAAGCATATGCATTTTGCCTGCATTCATTATATCTTTTGTTCATGGTGTCTTGCGAGTACATTCAACATATTCACCTAGCTTGTTGATTTGGCCATATTCAGGAGATGATGTGTCAACCTAGGAGCCCAGGTTTGCGCGCGACCATGTGAGCAAGGAGTGATCCTAGTTAGTTGTTCTTGTGGGAGTGGAGCCTCTCCCAAGTTAGTGGTGTTTTAGTTGCTTCCACTGTCTGCTGTTAGAAACCTCTGTTGTAAGCCTTGTGACCTTTGAGGTTTTGTAAAAAAAAGCTTTGTTATGTATGGATATCTGTATCATGACCGTGTTCACCAGTTTTGAATGATATTGGGGCTGATGACAACATGAGGGTAGTTGCCGGATTAATTCTGGGCTCTGCCCTGACACTCTTCCATGCCAGCCTCCCCCTGCATGCCGCCGACCCAAGCTCCTCCGCGACGGTGAAATATCTATCTCCCCTTCTCTTTTTAGCGAATTAATGTATCCATAGCATGTACAAGTTGGTTTATATGCTAAGATGGATGACTGTGTAGAAATTGGATTGTGTTCAAATTGTTGTGCTATTATGGCTATTTTTGGAGCCTATTTCCTATTATGGATTATATGTTCACGATCATGCCATTGTCATGTGCTATTGTGGAAATGATTGTGCAGAATTTTTGAGATATTTTTAGAGATTTTGAGCCAATATGAATGAAGAATGATCATGTGTCATTTGTTGCCTTTTTCAGTACGTCACAATCTGCTCAAATTAGATTTATATGCTCGTGCTAATGAACATGTGTATGCTTAAGTTACTATTTTTCAAGCATGCGTTGTGTTATTTGTTTTTTGTGAATTGGCTATGGCACTATTAGTGGTATACCTCTGGTTTGGATTAATTTGTGTGAATTGACTATGGCAATAATCATGCACTTGATCTTAATTTGTTTGATAATCATAAATATATGTATATGCTTACATTAGGCTTTTTTATATATGTATGTGCTGCCCAAAATAGATATGGTTATATGTTTTTGTGCATGTGGATGTATTAGTGTTAGTTGATCCAGATTAATTTTGTATTAACATAGCCCCCCCCCCCCCCCCCCCCCCCCCCCCCCCCCCCCCCCCCCCCCCCCCCCCCCCCCCCCCCCCCACATTTATTTTGAATTATATGCTTTGTTTTCTTTCTTTTCGATTAATCTTTTCATTTGTATGATCTTGTTCCTATGTGAATGCCGATCATTGAGCTGAGGCAACATTTTTTACTCTGTGATTTCCGGCCATCGAGCCAAGAACCTTTTTTTTTAATTAGTTTCTCCACTCTTAGGTTTTTAGCAAAGGTCATGGCGATTTTTTTTTACAGTCTCACTATTTGATTCTTTTTTACCAGTGATGATACTTGAACCCTTTTGATATATTAAGTCCATGCCTTCCTTTGCTGTAAGTGTTGAGGAAAAACTAAAAATCCTTAACTCATGCAGCCAAAAGCTAGGCACACACTTTATGTACCATAAAAGGTTCATCCTGCTATATGAGGTCTAAATTAATTACTATAAGTCGCAAGATGGAAAAACCTGGCTACCACACCGATAGACATTGCTCTTGTTTATGATAACAATGTAAACGGGTAGTTCCAACTCAATTTCCTCATCTTTTTGTAGCACTTTCTTCTCATGTGCTCGCCTTAGATAGGCACTCCCTGCTAGCATGAAGAAGAGCCTTAGAAGCTCCCTCGGAATCATCGAAGTCTCCAAGCTCTTTGGCGCATGACATAGAATTGTTAGGGAAAGTTGAGTAAATGGAGTCAGAACTTCCCTTTTACATTGCTATCATAAACAAAACAAATGTTTGTCGGCGTGGCAACCATAACTTATAAAGTTACAACCATGCTTCCTATGCTGATTGTAGATTTTGGTGTGTTGTGTTTATTAAAGCTATAACCATGCTATTATTTTATCTTTAGTTCTAAAATGGCCACCAGTACTACCACTCTGTTACCAACCCAAGAACTAGACCCCATTAATGACAGTGTGCCCCCTAGATGTGGCCGGACTGATCAATGCCCTGGCCCTAGAGGCTCCCAAGGAACCTACCCCCGAGGCTGCCAATACAGCTTCCCCCAAGGTGGACAACTAACTTGCCATGGACTCTGGCTCCTCTGATGATGACTTTGGAGACGAGTCTGGTTCTAAAGAGGATGAGATACCCGAGGATGGAGCAGTGCATATGCCCCCAACAAGGGCACAGAAACATAGAAAAAGCAACCGGTTGCAGGATGAGATATATATTGCCACTTGAGTCGGCATCACTGATGTTCTAGTGAGTCCAATGAAGGCTACATAGTCCGTGACAAAATTAAGATCACATGCAAGGACTTCAAGAAAATGGAGAAGAGCACCAAAGAGATTTTCTTGATGAAATAATGGGACTCATACCATATTTCTGCCATCGACAAGCCCAGAGTAGAAAGGAAAGCCCTTAGCATCATGAATAGAAGTCTGAAGACATGGTGATACAATGCAAAGAAATGGCTGGATGCCGACTGGGTGACTGTAATTCATGCAAAATGGTCCAAGATAGAAAACAAAGACTGGGAGAAACTCTTTGATGAAATAAGGAGTGAAGAATTCTAGGAGAAGAGTCACTAGGGGAAGGAGCTTCACTCCAAGAACATATTCGACCACTGCCATGGCAGCCGTGGATAACCAAGGAAGAGAGTGCGTTGGGCCAGAGAGGAAGCCAGACTAGCCGTGACTGGGAAAGCACCTCCTTTCTCTCATATCTAGTAGGAACACACTAGGGAGTGGTTGAGGAGGCACACAATCTTTGACCCAGTGATGGGGTCACCAAATATCCCAACCCTGGAACTATAGGTGGTGTCCGAGTGGCTGGCAACATCTCAACCTAGTGTGTTTTCATAATAAATTCCTTTGCATCCAAGTACACTTCTCAGCAATTAATATAACTTCCCAACACAGCAGAGCCAGTAACCTTAAAGCTCACAGGACTCTATCATGAGTGCGAGGTGGAAGGATGATCTCTCAAAGGCTCTAGGAACCACGGAGCATCAGGGGTGTGCATGACTCATTAGGAGTGGCCCTGTATGGGACAAGTATTTCCCAAAACCCCGAGAGTCCCTGCTACTAAAGGAGAGGCAACCAAGAAGGTATGAAAGCAATGCACGAGGAAATGCAGCAAATTGTCGAGCAGGCGATGGTACGTATACAAGTGCTCACCATGCAAGGCCATCCACCCCTGCATCCTGATATCCAATTGAGCTACTATCCATCTGGAGGGAGTAGCTATGCCGCCTTCTATGATGGTGGCCCTGACTCGTCGAAGCCTGTCAATAGCATCACCATAAGTTTCATTCGCTAAAAACCATTCTGATAAATCCCAATTTCATTGTTCTAATGCCAAAGGGGATGACACATCTATCCTTAGTTTCACAACAAGCCACTAAATGCTGACTTACGGTTCAAATTCCTGGCATCAGGGTGATGTTTGTGCACGGCCAGGTTTTCCCAACATTGAAGGGGGTAATCCTGCATTGTGTTCTTATACGGGAGCACCATGTGAAGGTGTAGGTGGACCACGTCATCAGCGGCTACTGTGATGTGTTAGTCCATGTCCCACTAAAGAGGAACTGACCAAGCTAGACCAATGTAAGTCCAACTTCATCCAGTGGCCGAAGAACCAAATAATTTCATCTAGGGTGGCCCCTCCTCGCACATGTCCCTTGTCCAACAAACCCTCCCCATTAGTCCGAAGATCTCATTTGGGCCTTAGCCAAACACCCCTATCATTTCAGGACCTTGATACCCATCTTGTAGGGAGCAAGGACATGGAACCGGTTATGCAGTCCCCAGAGGCACCGGAGCAACCAAAGAACGATCCACCGCCCCCCGAAGCATGCTCCAAGGTTCAATACGAACTATTGGATCAAGGCAAAGGGAAGATTTTCAATCCTGCCACACTTGTCAGAGCAATGGATCCAGCGCTCGCGGTAGGCAAGGGTCTTTAGCTGCTGCACACAAGAAAAAAGCAAAAGGAGATGGGTCGGGACTGGTGACAAGGAAAGAGAGGAGCAAAAGTAGATGAAGAAATCCTTATCCTTCTCAGCATTGTTTTCAAAATTATCTATGCGCATCAGAAGTCTTTGGCGAGAAGTTTTCTATCCAAGTGAGGACTTGCTCCCACAAGATCAGTTAGATAATCGTTTGGAGGACATGAAGATTGTACATGAAGATTACCAAAAGATGTCCCAAGAGCCACCAACATTTTGCCGATTTTGTAAGGTCAAGGTGCCAAGATATTACAATTTCTTCACGGGCAACCACCAGGACGCCTTCCACATCAACATTGAAGACCTCTTCAGCATGTACAACCTCTTTAAGTGTGACACCATGATGGTCAGGCTGTTGACTCTACTAATCTCAAGAGTCTAGACATTTAGGAGACTCCCCCCCCCCCCCCCCCCCCCCCCCCCCCCCCCCCCCCCCCCCCCCCCCCCCCCCCCCCCCCCCCCCCCCCCCCCCCCCCCCCCCCCCCCCCCCCCCCCCCCCCCCCCCCCCCCCCCCCCCCCCCCCCCCCCCCCCCCCCCCCCCCCCCCCCCCCCCCCCCCCCCCCCCCCCCCCCCCCCCCCCCCCCCCCCCCCCCCCCCCCCCCCCCCCCCCCCCCCCCCCCCCCCCCCCCCCCCCCCCCCCCCCCCCCCCCCCCCCCCCCCCCCCCCCCCCCCCCCCCCCCCCCCCCCCCCCCCCCCCCCCCCCCCCCCCCCCCCCCCCCCCCCCCCCCCCCCCCCCCCCCCCCCCCCCCCCCCCCCCCCCCCCCCCCCCCCCCCCCCCCCCCCCCCCCCCCCCCCCCCCCCCCCCCCCCCCCCCCCCCCCCCCCCCCCCCCCCCCCCCCCCCCCCCCCCCCCCCCCCCCCCCCCCCCCCCCCCCCCCCCCCCCCCCCCCCCCCCCCCCCCCCCCCCCCCCCCCCCCCCCCCCCCCCCCCCCCCCCCCCCCCCCCCCCCCCCCCCCCCCCCCCCCCCCCCCCCCCCCCCCCCCCCCCCCCCCCCCCCCCCCCCCCCCCCCCCCCCCCCCCCCCCCCCCCCCCCCCCCCCCCCCCCCCCCCCCCCCCCCCCCCCCCCCCCCCCCCCCCCCCCCCCCCCCCCCCCCCCCCCCCCCCCCCCCCCCCCCCCCCCCCCCCCCCCCCCCCCCCCCCCCCCCCCCCCCCCCCCCCCCCCCCCCCCCCCCCCCCCCCCCCCCCCCCCCCCCCCCCCCCCCCCCCCCCCCCCCCCCCCCCCCCCCCCCCCCCCCCCCCCCCCCCCCCCCCCCCCCCCCCCCCCCCCCCCCCCCCCCCCCCCCCCCCCCCCCCCCCCCCCCCCCCCCCCCCCCCCCCCCCCCCCCCCCCCCCCCCCCCCCCCCCCCCCCCCCCCCCCCCCCCCCCCCCCCCCCCCCCCCCCCCCCCCCCCCCCCCCCCCCCCCCCCCCCCCCCCCCCCCCCCCCCCCCCCCCCCCCCCCCCCCCCCCCCCCCCCCCCCCCCCCCCCCCCCCCCCCCCCCCCCCCCCCCCCCCCCCCCCCCCCCCCCCCCCCCCCCCCCCCCCCCCCCCCCCCCCCCCCCCCCCCCCCCCCCCCCCCCCCCCCCCCCCCCCCCCCCCCCCCCCCCCCCCCCCCCCCCCCCCCCCCCCCCCCCCCCCCCCCCCCCCCCCCCCCCCCCCCCCCCCCCCCCCCCCCCCCCCCCCCCCCCCCCCCCCCCCCCCCCCCCCCCCCCCCCCCCCCCCCCCCCCCCCCCCCCCCCCCCCCCCCCCCCCCCCCCCCCCCCCCCCCCCCCCCCCCCCCCCCCCCCCCCCCCCCCCCCCCCCCCCCCCCCCCCCCCCCCCCCCCCCCCCCCCCCCCCCCCCCCCCCCCCCCCCCCCCCCCCCCCCCCCCCCCCCCCCCCCCCCCCCCCCCCCCCCCCCCCCCCCCCCCCCCCCCCCCCCCCCCCCCCCCCCCCCCCCCCCCCCCCCCCCCCCCCCCCCCCCCCCCCCCCCCCCCCCCCCCCCCCCCCCCCCCCCCCCCCCCCCCCCCCCCCCCCCCCCCCCCCCCCCCCCCCCCCCCCCCCCCCCCCCCCCCCCCCCCCCCCCCCCCCCCCCCCCCCCCCCCCCCCCCCCCCCCCCCCCCCCCCCCCCCCCCCCCCCCCCCCCCCCCCCCCCCCCCCCCCCCCCCCCCCCCCCCCCCCCCCCCCCCCCCCCCCCCCCCCCCCCCCCCCCCCCCCCCCCCCCCCCCCCCCCCCCCCCCCCCCCCCCCCCCCCCCCCCCCCCCCCCCCCCCCCCCCCCCCCCCCCCCCCCCCCCCCCCCCCCCCCCCCCCCCCCCCCCCCCCCCCCCCCCCCCCCCCCCCCCCCCCCCCCCCCCCCCCCCCCCCCCCCCCCCCCCCCCCCCCCCCCCCCCCCCCCCCCCCCCCCCCCCCCCCCCCCCCCCCCCCCCCCCCCCCCCCCCCCCCCCCCCCCCCCCCCCCCCCCCCCCCCCCCCCCCCCCCCCCCCCCCCCCCCCCCCCCCCCCCCCCCCCCCCCCCCCCCCCCCCCCCCCCCCCCCCCCCCCCCCCCCCCCCCCCCCCCCCCCCCCCCCCCCCCCCCCCCCCCCCCCCCCCCCCCCCCCCCCCCCCCCCCCCCCCCCCCCCCCCCCCCCCCCCCCCCCCCCCCCCCCCCCCCCCCCCCCCCCCCCCCCCCCCCCCCCCCCCCCCCCCCCCCCCCCCCCCCCCCCCCCCCCCCCCCCCCCCCCCCCCCCCCCCCCCCCCCCCCCCCCCCCCCCCCCCCCCCCCCCCCCCCCCCCCCCCCCCCCCCCCCCCCCCCCCCCCCCCCCCCCCCCCCCCCCCCCCCCCCCCCCCCCCCCCCCCCCCCCCCCCCCCCCCCCCCCCCCCCCCCCCCCCCCCCCCCCCCCCCCCCCCCCCCCCCCCCCCCCCCCCCCCCCCCCCCCCCCCCCCCCCCCCCCCCCCCCCCCCCCCCCCCCCCCCCCCCCCCCCCCCCCCCCCCCCCCCCCCCCCCCCCCCCCCCCCCCCCCCCCCCCCCCCCCCCCCCCCCCCCCCCCCCCCCCCCCCCCCCCCCCCCCCCCCCCCCCCCCCCCCCCCCCCCCCCCCCCCCCCCCCCCCCCCCCCCCCCCCCCCCCCCCCCTCGGGTATTTGTAACATATCGTGAAGCAACAGGAATAGCACACGGCAACTGGGGTTCACTCGAATATTCATTCGTGTGGGTATAGGGATCAATATGGGTGTCCACAGCTTCGATGTTGATCATTGATCGGAAGGGAGTTCCGGGTCATGTCTATACTTCACCGAACCTATAGGGTCACATGCTTAAGGGTCATCTATCTGCTGAATACTAGACAGGGAGTCTGAGAGAAATTTACCGAAAAAGTTTCGGACGAAACGGAAATGTTCCGGAGAGAATATCGGAATAGTTCCGGTGAAACCGAAAAGTTGTTTCGGGATATTCCATTAAGTCAAATTGGTTTCGGAACATGCCTGATAATTCTTGGAGGGTGCCAGAATCATTCTGGAAACTTTCTGGAATTTTCCGGGATGAAAACCGGAAATGTTCCGGAGCTGCCGGAACCGCTTTGGTTGCTTTTCGCTGAAGAAAACATTGTTCCGGAATTGTTCCAGAACGCGTTGAGAATTATTTTGGTGGGTACTGAAAATGTTCTAAGCCCACATAAATATTTTCAGTTCATTCGGACGCTGAAAAATGTTGTTGTGAATAGTGAAAGCAGATTTTGGATATTTTGGAAAAACACCTTTTTGGGATTTTCCAAAAAGGGGTTCTAGAAGGGGTTTGGGGGCATGACACCTCATGGAGGGGGGGACCCCCCCAAGGGTGGCCGGCCAAGCATGTGGAGCTCCATGGAGCTCCACATGGCACTCCCATATGGCATATTCCTTTTTGGAAAGGAATATGCCAAGGGCACTTTGGGGTTTTTTTTGTGTGACATTTCTACCCCTTGGCTTGCCTATATATAGGAGTGCATATGGCAGCCCCAAATCCATCTTTGGTTCTCATACACATGCTATGCTTTGCTAGCTCTCTCTCTCCCTCCCACGAAAAGAGTTTTTTCGTAGAGCCGAAAGGCTGTCTGGGTTCCGGCAGGAACTAGTTCTTGACGGCGAAGCCCTGCCGGATAGCTGACACCGTATGTGTGCAACCCCGTAGAGAGATTGTAGTTTTCGATCTTTTGCCCGAGGGGCTGTTCGAGTGTCCTCCCGAAGGGCTGTCCGAGTTTCCGTTTGAGTTTCGAGGGTCCTCCCGAAGGGCTGTCCGTGACATCGTCCGAGGGACTGTCCGACCGCCTCCCGAAGGGCTGTCCGACGAGGGAGTACATCCTTGCGGTTGGGAGGTTGTAAATCCTAGCTGCAGGGATCTGCACCGACGATCTTCACCGACTCTTCTTCTGCTGCGCTTTGAGTCGGTACGGATCAGATCAAACCTTGTATGCAGTCTCCATAGTGATCCTGGGCGTGCTCGCTGTACCGAATTTTTTTGTTTTCTGTCGCGTTCCCCTACAGTGATACTATCTACAAAGCTCGAATTGTCGAAAAAGGTTTTCGACAAGTTCAAGGTGTTGACTACGATGAGATTTTCTCACTTGTATCGATGCTTAAAAGTCTGTCCGAATCATGTTAGCAATTGCCGCATTTTATGAAATTTGGCAAATGGATGTCAAATCTGCATTCCTTAATGGATTTCTTAAAGAAGAGTTGTATATGATGCAACCAGAAGGATTTGTCGATCCTAAAGGTGCTAACAAAGTGTGCAAAGCTCCAGCGATCCATCTATGGACTGGTGCAAGCATCTCGGAGTGGGAATATACGCTTTGATGAGTTGATCAAAGCATATAATTTTATACAGACTTGCGGTGAAGCCTGTATTTACAAGAAAGTGAGTGGGAGCACTACGGCCTTTCTGATAAGTATATGTGAATCACATATTGTCGATCGGAAATGATGTAGAATTTTCTGGAAAGCATAAAGGAGTGTTTGAAAGGAAATTTTCAAAGAAAGACCTCGGTGAAGCTGCTTACATATTGAGCATCAAGATCTATAGAGATAGATCAAGACGCTTGATAAGTTTTTTCAATGAGTACATACCTTGACAAGTTTTTGAAGTAGTTCAAAATGGAACAGTCAAAGAAGGAGTTCTTGCCTGTGTTGCAAGGTGTGAAGTTGAGTAAGACTCAAAGCCCGACCATGGCAGAAGATAGAGAGAGAATGAAAGTCATTCCCTATGCCTCAGCCATAGGTTCTATAAAGTATGCTGTCGGTGTCAAAACCGGCGGATCTAGGGTAGGGGGTCCCGAACTGTGCGTCTAAGGTCGATGGTAACAGGAGACAGGGGACACGATGTTTACCCAGGTTCGGGCCCTCTCTATGGAGGTAATACCCTACTTCCTGTTTGATTGATCTTGATGAATATGAGTGTTACAAGAGTTGATCTACCACGAGATCGTAATGGCTAAAACCCTAGAAGTCTAGCATGTATGATTATGATTGTCCCTATGGACTAAACCCTTCGGTTTATATAGACACCGGAGGGGACTAGAGTTGTACAAAGTCGGTTACAGAGAAAGGAATCTTCATATCCGAATGCCAAGCTTGCCTTCCATGCCAAGGAGAGTCCCATCCGAACATGGGTGAGAGTCTTCGTTCTTGTATCTTCACAGCCCATCAGTCCGGCCCATGTCCAATAGAACGGACGCTCGAGGACCCCTTAGTCCAGGACTCCCTCAGTAGCCCCTGAACCAGGCTTCAATGACGAGGTGTCCGGCGCGCAGATTGTCTTCGGCATTGCAAGGCGGGTTCCTCCTCTGAATACTCCAAAACAGCCTTCAAACACAAAGAACATGTCCGGCTCTGCAAAACAAATACCACACACAACCGCAGAGAGTACAATATGTCACGAGTCCAATCTACTGACAACTTTTTGTAGCGTGATGCCTGATACGTCTCCAACGTATCTATAATTTATGAAGTATTCATGCTATTATATTATCCATCTTAGATGTTTTATATGCATTTATATGATATTTTATATGATTTTTGGGACTAACCTATTAACCTAGAGCCCAGTGCCAGTTTCTGTTTTTTCCTTGTTTTTGAGTTTTACAGAAAAGGAATACCAAACGGAGTCCAATTGTCGTGCCAATTTTTGATGATTTTTTATGGACCAAAAGAAGCCCCTGGAGTAAAAGAGTTGGGCCAGAAGAGTCCCGGGCTATCCACGAGGGTGGGGGCGCGCCCACCCCCCTGGGCGTGGGCCCCTGCCTCGTGGATGACTCGGAGATCCCCCTAACGTGAAACCAACGCCAAAAATTCCTATAAATACAGAAACCCCCAGAAAATAACCTAGATCGGAAGTTCCACCGCCGCAAGCCTCTGTAGCCACG
>JAAAWM010011751.1:0-101801 GCA_036873465.1 Thinopyrum obtusiflorum | reverse complement strand
ATGGAAAAGTATGACAAGGGACTTGATAGCTCAAGATTGGGATTCGCTCCTCCGACAATGGAGAGATATTCTTGGGCCCTCTCGATGTTACGGTATCCATCATCGTCTGGCCAGACACATTGTGATTTGATCACAGGGATGCCGGAACGCGGAAACAAGATAAGAGAACAAAACCGGTAACGAGGTAACTGGCATAGTGGACAAGTTGTTGATCCATGGTGATGCCGATAAGTCTCACCTCGGGTATTTGTGACATATCACGAAGCAACAGGAATAGCACACGGCAACTAGAGGTTCACTCGAATATTCATTCGTGTGGGTATAGGGATCAATATGGGTGTCCACGGTTCCGCTATTGATCATTGATCGAAAACTGATCCGGTCATGTCTATACTTCACCGAACCTACAGGGTCACACGCTTAAGGGTCATCTATCTGCTGAATACTAGACATGGAGTCTGAGAGAAAGTCACCGGAAAAGTTTCGGAGACAACGGAATAGTTCCGGAGAGAACACCGGAAAATTTCCGGTAAAACCGAAAAGTTATTTCGGAGTAAACCAGTAAGCCAAATAGGTTTCGGCACACGCCTGGAACATTTTGGAGGTACCAGAGTTGTTCTGGGAACTTCTGGAATTTTTTCGGAAAGAAAAACAGGAAATGTTCCGGAGCAGCCGGAACCGCTGTGGTAGCTTTTCGGTGAAGAAAAACATTGATCGGAAAATGTTTCGGACCGCGTCCAGAATAATTTTAGTGGGTACTAGAAATGTTCTAGGCCTACAGAAATATTTTCGGATTTAACGGACGCGGAAAAATGTCTTTGTAAATAGTGAAAGTGCTTTTTGGGGTTATTTTTGGAAAGCCACCTTTTAGATCTTTATCCAAAGCTTCTAGAAGGGGACACTTGTAGGAAGGGGAACCCCTTTGGGGGGCCCCCCCCCCCCCCCCCCCCCCCCCCCCCCCCCCCCCCCCCCCCCCCCCCCCCCCCCCCCCCCCCCCCCCCCCCCCCCCCCCCCCCCCCCCCCCCCCCCCCCCCCCCCCCCCCCCCCCCCCCCCCCCCCCCCCCCCCCCCCCCCCCCCCCCCCCCCCCCCCCCCCCCCCCCCCCCCCCCCCCCCCCCCCCTCTCTCCCTCCCAGCGAAAGAGTTTTGTAGAGCCGAAAGGCTGTCTGGGTTCCGGTGGGAACTAGTTCTGGACGGCGAAGCCCTGCCGCATAGCTGACACCGTATGTGTGCAACTTGGTAGAGAGATCGTAGTTTCGATCTTAGTTCGAGTGTGCCTCCCGAAGGGCTGTCCGAGTGACCGACCGAGATTTTGTGGGCCTCCCGAAGGGCTGTCCGAGTGACCGTCCGAGATTTTGAGGGCCTCCCGGAGGGCTGTCCGAGAGACTGTCCGAGGGACTAGTTGAGGGCATCATTGAGGGCTGTCCGAGAGACCGTCCGAGGTACTGGTTGAGGGCATCCCGGGGGCCTGTCCGAGGGAGTACATCCTCGCGGTTGGGAAGTTGTGAAATCCTAGCTACGGGGATCTGCATCGACGATCATCACCAACTCTACTTCCGCTGCGCTACGAGTTGGTAATGACCAAATCAAGCCTTGTATGCATCTTCATAGTGGTCCTGGGCTGATGCGTAGGTCGAATTTTTTTTGTTTTCTACTGCGTTACCCGACATCAGCCTGTTGGAGTTGCCCTAATTACATTGTATAGAAAAACGGGCTAAGAGCCGTATCTCCCCTAACATACAACTCTCTCTCGCTCTTCTTTAAATACCGTGCCACATCAGCATTTTGCATATGATACCACGCTAAGGGCTCTTCCAATGCATTGTCTCTTAACACGTCATCCTAGGTAGAGAAAAAAAAGAGACAATCACCCCAATGCATTGTATCTCAGGGGTCGTATCTAAGTGATATTGCATTTAATTAGTTTAAGAATCTTTTTGCATCTCAACATTGTAGCCTAGTTGTGGAGATAAGAAAGAAAGAGAAAAGTAAGGACATATGCCACAAAAGATCAGAGCATTAATTACACTGCACAGTAAAAAGATTAGAGCATTAATTACAACTCCACTCTCTCTTCTTTAATTACAGTGTCACATCAACATTTTGCCTATGATAGCGTGCAAAGAGCCAAGCATTGGGAGTGATAGTAGTGTATGATACTACATCCACAATGCATAGTATCATAGTGATATCATTTATTGCCATGCACGACACATACTAATACATCATTTAATATGATATGGTATTATATCATGATACTCAATCCTCTCTTATCTCATTAGTGGTGTGCGACCTTAGTAAAAATGCCTAGTTGGCATGCATGATAGTACCTATGATACTCTCATTGTGACCAACCTAATGGCACTCCTAATGCATTTAAACCTTAGGACTCCCGTTACACTATGAAAATTAGAAATATTATGCAACGCCACGTACTTACCTACTCCAGAGTATGAATTAAGATGACGTGGCACTGTAGTTAAAGATAAGAGATATGAATATTTAATGGTAAAAACGCAAGAATTTACATTGAGATTCTACAAATGAAGAAATAAGATGACTCCGTGAGACCTTGCTCGTAGAGCCGGCGACCATTTGCCCATAGAAAATGCTAATCACGCTTTCTTATTTCTTACTGTAATTTGAAAGAACAAAGCACCGCAATGATAGACTATAATACATGCACTGTGAGTAATAGTAAGTAGACTTTCTATTTGCTACCAAGAGTGTCGACATGAACAGAAAAAAAATGACTTTGCCGTGTACCTGCTGGAAATACTAGTAGGACTTAATTAAGTTGCTCCCTACACCACGATCAAAGAATAGTCTCGTGATAAATGAAGAATAATGAGATGGGATGGACACAGATTCACGGCTGCTTGGTGCAAATACACCAACCACCAAAGAATAAATGATGCATTAAGTACTTAACAATCATCTTTGTTAAACTTATGGCACTCCTAATGCAACTAGACCTTAGGCCTCCCGCTACACTATCATAAATTACTAGAAATATTATGCAGCGCCACGTACTACCTACTCCAGAGTATGAATTAAGATAACGTGTCACTGTAGTTAAAGATAAGAGATGCGCAGATTTAATGATAAACACACGACTTTACATTAAGATTCTATGAATGAAGAAATAAGATGACTCCGTGATACCTCACTCACTCGTAGAGCCGACGGCCATTTGCCCACAGAAAATGCTAATCACTTATTTCTTGCTGTAATTTCAATGGTTGCAATGATGTTAGGCTATGATACTATGCAATCCGAAAGAACCATGCAATGCAATGAGAAACCATAATATATGCATTGTGAGTAGCAGTAAATAGACTATTTCTATTTGTTACCAAAAGTGTCAACTTGAACAGTAAAAAATGAACTTGCCGTGTATCTGCTGGAAATACTAGTAGGACTTAATTATGTTGCTCCCTGCACCACGTTCAAAGAATAGTCTCATGACCGGACACTCTCCTCTCCTTATCCCCTCGCTTTAGTGCTAAGAGGCGAAAAGGGAGGCGAACTCTGTCCCTCGATCCGCCGCCAGCCAGGCCGGTGTTCCTTCCCTCTCCGTCCGCTGCTCCGACAACGGGAGAGTGGGGGAACCCCATTCCTGTGGTTCCGGCGTGTAGATAGTAGGGTAGCTTTTCCTGGCAACGCCATCGATGTCGGGGAAGCAGCGATGCGGCGCAATAATGGTGCTGGAGGCTCGTCCAATAAGCCACCGAGCCAGCCAGAGGCCCATGGCTGAACTAGCTTTGGGCCAAAATAAAGTGTGAATGAGCCCAGAGATGATTATGTTCAGCACAAGTGTTCGTATGGGCCTACTACACCTGCCTTGTAACTTGTTCTTTTTTTACTGCTCTCAATTTCTAGTGGAGTGGTGTCTTGGACTATACTGTTATACTTATACGAAGGGCATTTAAATAAAAATAGCCAAATGTAATATAGAATAAATATTTATTCAATTACTAATATTCAGGCATAAACTTATACCCATACCCTACCCAAGACCCATGGATGGAGTCGATGACCCATACCCTACCCATTCGGGTCGGGTGCCCATGGGTCGGATTGCCGGGTTGAATGGTGGCTGCTTTGGTACAGATACCCCAACTAGCAACGCCCCACCAGCACAAATAAATGATGCATTAAGTACTTAATCAGGAAATCAATATTCCTATGAAAATGTGGATGTATATCACTGCAGCAATAGCCGAATGAGGCTATTCAGACTGTGCTGTCCATGCTCTCAGGTGGTGGTAGTGATAATGAGTATTTATCAACTTTTGGGAAAACTCTCGCTCCGGTGCGGCTCCACGGGCCGCACCGGGGCGCCCAAACTCCGGCCGCCTAGGGCCCTCCTTCTCCCCCTCTCCCCTCACAGCCGCCGAATAGCATCGCCGGGCAAAGCCCGGGCGGCATCGTCGGCGGTGGGGCCATTTGGCGACGAGGTTCGAGCGGATCTTGAGGTCCCGGCTGTTTTCAATGGCTGTCTGCGGCGGCGGGGTCAGCGGAGAAGTGGGGGGTGGCGGCCGTGGCTCGTGGAGGTGCAGAGGGCCGCGTGGCCGCGGCGACGAGGGGTGGCTGGGCGCGGTGGTGCGCGCAGGTGTGGATCTGCCCGGGGTGAGCGCGGCGGCCTTCTTCTGTGCGGATCTGGCGCCATGGCTTGTGCGCCGGCGCGCGTGCGGCCCCAGTGGTGCCGCGGAGTTGGGGAGCGCGGATCTGAGCGGGTGCATGGTGTGCTCGCCGCGGCGAGGGCGCGGTCACGTGGGCCTTGCGTGGGGGCTCGGGCGGCTTTCGTGGTCGAGCGGTGCTCTGCTGCAGTGTTGCCTCCATGGCCTCGGGTGCACGGGTGCTCTGCTCCACGGTGTGCAAGGGGCTCGGGAGGAGCGGCGGGTCTGGCCTGGCGGCGCTCGTGGGCTATGCTGCTCTTTCGGCGGCGGCTTCGTGTGGTGCCAAGGGCCTGCTTCGTCCGAGGGAATTGGAGGATGCCGGGGTAGCGGCCCCGGGCCTAGCGCCGCCGCATCTTGCCGGCGGATTCGTCGTCGTGCGTGGATCTTGTTCCTTCTTCGAGGATCCACGCTGAGTGGTGGTGGTTCTGCCGACGAAATGGGAGGTGCTGCGGCTGGCAGGTCACGGAGAGCCGGTGGACGTCGACCATGGGGATTATGTGCTGTGCAGTGCTTCGGATCTGCTTGGATTCGGAGGTGTGGTGGAGCTCCGGGCGAAAGTCTAGCCCCGACCTTGGGTCGGTGCCGGCAACGGTGGCACCATGGTGTCGCTCCCCTTCTTTAAGGCGTTGTCGTGGAGCTCCATTACACGATTCTCCGGGAGAAATCCCTAGCTTCGGATGATCGAAGAGGGCGATGACGGCGGCTACATCGTTTCCTTCTTTGAGGCACCGCCTTGGAGAGTCAGCATGTTGCAGTTTGCACGGATCTCTTCGTCGTCGGGGACAGTGGGCGTCGGGGCGGCGGCTCCGGGTGGTTTCTGTTTGCGCGTCGAGATGGCGATCTCGGGAACAATGCGAGTGACAGCTCTATGAGGTGGGGCTCTTGCTCGACATTGCTTGGGTGGCATTCTTGTCCCGCTTGGGCGGTGGGGGTGTCGGCCCGGTCGATGCGCCCCAGAGGGGGCGGTCTGACTTTACGTCGGGGCAGCGGCCCCGGATGTGGTGTGGCGTTCGTGGTCTGCGTGCAGTTGTCCTGCGCAGCATGGGCTGGAGGTAGCTGCATTGTGCGGCGTTGCTGGTCGAGGGCGAGTGGAGGTAAGTCGGGGCGGCGGCCCCGGATGGGGTGCGACGTTCGTGGTCTGCGTGCGGCTGTCCTGAGCAGCGTGGGCTGCGGGTAGCTGCATCGTGCGGCGTTGCTGTTCGAGGATGAGCGGTGGCATGTCGGGGCGGCGGCCCCGGAAGGCGGTGTCGGTTGAGTGCGCAGGGCGCAGCGGAGCAGTGGATGTCGAGGCGGCGGCCTCGAGAGATTTGCAGCTTCGAAGGCATGGACCTTGTGTCGTGTGGGCGACGTGGTTGTCATCGGACCTGGTCGGACCGGACCAGCTGGGCTCGGACCAGACGCCCACCCTCTCCCCAGCACCGCCGCTGATGGCGGACAGCGCGGTCACCGCGTGGAGCTGGAGCCCGGCATCCTCAGAGTAGAGCAGGGGCACGAGCATCGGCACGGCTCCGGCCTCTCCGACAAACGCGCGGTTGTCTGAGCCAGACTTGGAGAGCAGCCGGATCTCGTGCACCACGCGGTTGGCCCTTCAGCCACCTTGTTCGCGGCCACCGCCTGGGCCTGCTCGCTCTTGCTGGCCTCCAAATAAAGCAATGACAAGATGCAAGAGGCATTATTCATAGCAGAACAAAAGGTAAACAAACTGTTGTCCCACAAATCTAAAGGGGTGAACAAAGATCGAGCATGCATATGAAGAAGCATCACATCATCAGCAGATCATCCATTCAGATCATACCGATCGATCACATAGCAGTGGTTCATCTACTAGAGGAATCGTAAACACCCAGGGAATGTTCTCCTCGACCACGCAAACACGGTGGACAGACAGACAGACAGACATCGAAACTAGGCGGCCGAGGACACATGGACATACTGCTACCAGCGACTACAACTACCAGTACGCTACCAAAATCCACCGTCTTCTTCGGCCTGCAGAAACGAACCTCAAATGGCGACAAACATGAAACGGAACACGACGAGTAAATATCACTACTGCCTTGGGGTCGGCCCCTCGATCAGAGGATGATGTAAATATCACCTGGCCAATTGGGTTTACTAGTGTCATACTTATAATCAATAACGGTTTTCCAGATTTTGTCACCCCCATGGAAATATCTTTTGGCCCAGGAAGCCAACAAACAGATATTAAAATACCTAAGTTTGGTAATGCCAACACCACCAAATTCTTTTTTTCTTCGGGAGATTAAATCCCAATCTGCCAGGTGATACTTGTGAGCATCCCCAACATTACCCCAGAAAAAATGAGCCATTTGTGGAGAAATGACTTGGATAGTCCATTTTCCGAGGATATGACACCCCGGGTATACCCAGCCAAGCAAACGGCTGGCCACGTCGTCTCCGAGCGAGCCGAGTCAGCCACTCGGGCCAAGGAACCAGCCAGACGCTGCACCTACTTGGGAGTGGAGTGAGCCCACCTTTAGTTTGATCCGAACCATATAACCCTAGCTCGACCAGGTATGTAACGGGAGTTAGGGCCCTCTCGGAGGGCATCCAACATTCTCTAGAGCCATCTAGTGTTAGGGTTTCCACCTACCCCCTTCTTCCTCCTTGGTCGCCGTCACGGTTAAAGAACTCGTAACCCAAGACACTATCTCTGGTGATCTTCTCGATCTCCGGCGAGCACTCGAGCAATACAACCCAAGCAGGCAGGAGTAGGGTGTTACCTCTCCAGGGAGATTAAATCCCAATCTGCCAGGTGATACTTGTGAGCATCCCCAACATTACCCCAGAAAAAATGAGCCATTTGTGGAGAAATGACTTGGATAGTCCATTTCCGAGGATTTGACACCCCGGGTATACCCAGCCAAGCAAACGGCTGGCCACGTCGTCTCCGAGCGAGCCGAGTCAGCCACTCGGCCCAAGGAACCAGCCAGACGCTGCACCTACTTGGGAGTGGAGTGAGCCCACCTTTAGTTTGACCCGAACCATGTAACCCTAGCTCGACCAGGTATATAACGGGAGTTAGGGCCCTCTCGGAAGGCATCCAACATTCTCTAGAGCCATCTAGTGTTAGGGTTTCACCTACCCCCTTCTTCCTCCTTGGTCGCCGTCACGGTGAAAGAACTCGTAACCCAAGACACTATCTCTGGTGATCTTCTCGATCTCCGGCGAGCACTCGAGCAATACAACCCAAGCAGGCAGGAGTAGGGTGTTACCTCTCCAGGGAGGGCCTGAACCTGGGTAGATCATGTGTCTCGTGTGCAACCATCTTATTCTGCCGCTCGCATCCCCCTCCAAACACATTAGTCGTTGCTCGACGGCACTGCCGGACTTAGACCGACAGTTGGTGTGCCAGGTAGGGGCTGTGAGCATGGATCCACCCCCCCCCCCCCCCCCCCCCCCCCCCCCCCCCCCCCCCCCCCCCCCCCCCCCCCCCCCCCCCCCCCCCCCCCCCCCCCCCCCCCCCCCCCCCCCCCCCCCCCCCCCCCCCCCCCCCCCCCCCCCCCCCCCCCCCCCCCCCCCCCCCCCCCCCCCCCCCCCCCCCCCCCCCCCCCCCCCCCCCCCCCCCCCCCCCCCCCCCCCCCCCCCCCCCCCCCCCCCCCCCCCCCCCCCCCCCCCCCCCCCCCCCCCCCCCCCCCCCCCCCCCCCCCCCCCCCCCCCCCCCCCCCCCCCCCCCCCCCCCCCCCCCCCCCCCCCCCCCCCCCCCCCCCCCCCCCCCCCCCCCCCCCCCCCCCCCCCCCCCCCCCCCCCCCCCCCCCCCCCCCCCCCCCCCCCCCCCCCCCCCCCCCCCCCCCCCCCCCCCCCCCCCCCCCCCCCCCCCCCCCCCCCCCCCCCCCCCCCCCCCCCCCCCCCCCCCCCCCCCCCCCCCCCCCCCCCCCCCCCCCCCCCCCCCCCCCCCCCCCCCCCCCCCCCCCCCCCCCCCCCCCCCCCCCCCCCCCCCCCCCCCCCCCCCCCCCCCCCCCCCCCCCCCCCCCCCCCCCCCCCCCCCCCCCCCCCCCCCCCCCCCCCCCCCCCCCCCCCCCCCCCCCCCCCCCCCCCCCCCCCCCCCCCCCCCCCCCCCCCCCCCCCCCCCCCCCCCCCCCCCCCCCCCCCCCCCCCCCCCCCCCCCCCCCCCCCCCCCCCCCCCCCCCCCCCCCCCCCCCCCCCCCCCCCCCCCCCCCCCCCCCCCCCCCCCCCCCCCCCCCCCCCCCCCCCCCCCCCCCCCCCCCCCCCCCCCCCCCCCCCCCCCCCCCCCCCCCCCCCCCCCCCCCCCCCCCCCCCCCCCCCCCCCCCCCCCCCCCCCCCCCCCCCCCCCCCCCCCCCCCCCCCCCCCCCCCCCCCCCCCCCCCCCCCCCCCCCCCCCCCCCCCCCCCCCCCCCCCCCCCCCCCCCCCCCCCCCCCCCCCCCCCCCCCCCCCCCCCCCCCCCCCCCCCCCCCCCCCCCCCCCCCCCCCCCCCCCCCCCCCCCCCCCCCCCCCCCCCCCCCCCCCCCCCCCCCCCCCCCCCCCCCCCCCCCCCCCCCCCCCCCCCCCCCCCCCCCCCCCCCCCCCCCCCCCCCCCCCCCCCCCCCCCCCCCCCCCCCCCCCCCCCCCCCCCCCCCCCCCCCCCCCCCCCCCCCCCCCCCCCCCCCCCCCCCCCCCCCCCCCCCCCCCCCCCCCCCCCCCCCCCCCCCCCCCCCCCCCCCCCCCCCCCCCCCCCCCCCCCCCCCCCCCCCCCCCCCCCCCCCCCCCCCCCCCCCCCCCCCCCCCCCCCCCCCCCCCCCCCCCCCCCCCCCCCCCCCCCCCCCCCCCCCCCCCCCCCCCCCCCCCCCCCCCCCCCCCCCCCCCCCCCCCCCCCCCCCCCCCCCCCCCCCCCCCCCCCCCCCCCCCCCCCCCCCCCCCCCCCCCCCCCCCCCCCCCCCCCCCCCCCCCCCCCCCCCCCCCCCCCCCCCCCCCCCCCCCCCCCCCCCCCCCCCCCCCCCCCCCCCCCCCCCCCCCCCCCCCCCCCCCCCCCCCCCCCCCCCCCCCCCCCCCCCCCCCCCCCCCCCCCCCCCCCCCCCCCCCCCCCCCCCCCCCCCCCCCCCCCCCCCCCCCCCCCCCCCCCCCCCCCCCCCCCCCCCCCCCCCCCCCCCCCCCCCCCCCCCCCCCCCCCCCCCCCCCCCCCCCCCCCCCCCCCCCCCCCCCCCCCCCCCCCCCCCCCCCCCCCCCCCCCCCCCCCCCCCCCCCCCCCCCCCCCCCCCCCCCCCCCCCCCCCCCCAAGATCTGCGAAAGTCAATTCTCAAAGAAGTTCACGAGACACCTCTTTCGATTCATCCGGGTAGTACCAAGATGTACCAAGACTTACGTCAAAGATTCTGGTGGACCTGAATGAAAAGGAAAATTGCTCGCTATGTTACTGAATGTGACATTTGTCGTCACGTGAAAGCAGAACATCAGAGACCTGCTGGTACTCTTCAACCACTTGATATTCCTGAATGGAAATGGGACAAAGTTGGTATGGACTTCATCACTGGATTTCCATGATCACAAAAAGGTCATGATGCCATTCTTGTTGTCATTGACCGTCTTTCCGAGGTTGCTCATTTCCTACCTGTCAAAGAAACCATCATTGCTAGTCAATTGGCAGATCTATATGTTTCAAGAATTGTCTCTCTCCACGGTGTTTCATTGGAGATCAACTCGGACAGTGGAAGCCTCTTTACCTCTAGGTTCTGGGAAAGTTTTCAGGAAGCTATGGGAACTCATCTTTCCTTTAGCACGACTTTTCAACCCCACTCTAGTGGTCAAGTTGAAAGCGTAAATCGAGTCCTCAGAGATATGCTCCGGGCATGTGTTATCTCATTTGGCAAGAAATGGGCAGAATGTCTTTCATATGCTGAATTCTCTTACAACAATAGCTATCAAGCTAGTCTGAAGATGGTCCCCCTTTGAAGTTCTTTATGGACGTAAATGCCGTACACCTCTGAATTAGTCTGAAACTGGTGATAGGCAACTCATTGGTCCAGATATCATCCGAGATGCCAAAGAGCAAGTTCGCATCATTCGTGAACACTTGAAAACAGCTCAGTCTCGTCAGAAGAGTCTATGACCATCGTCATCAAGAAATGGTTTATGAAACTGGTAAACAAGCTTCCCTCCGGGTTACTTCTGGGAAAGTTTTCAGGAAGCTATGGGAACTCATCTTTCCTTTAGCACGACTTTTCATCCCCACTCTAGTGGTCAAGTTGAAAGCGTAAATCAAGTCCTCAGAGATATGCTCCGGGCATGTGTTATCTCATTTGGCAAGAAATGGGCAGAATGTCTTTCATCTGATATTCGGCCCATAGTGCACAGGCAGCATATATACCGCTCTTCAGATGCAGTAACTTGTCACCAGATTCAGATGTACAAACTAATTTATTCATCTCCAATGCCTAAAGGGTAAAACCATTCTATACGGCTACCAGATGTCACCTAAACCTAGCTACATTTTTTTTAAACAGTGTTCGGCACGTAACCCACAAACCAAAGATAAGGACGAGGATCGGCAATCCATTGCCATATGCTCTGGACGAAGGAATATGGTACTATTTCTTGCCCGCGCCCAAGACTCGGCAGCGGTATTCTCCGAGCGCCCTGATAGGGAAGATGTTCCTGTACTGGGAGTAACTAATCATGCAGTTTTTGTTGAAGACTCCCATGATCTCCTGTTAAATGCAGCAAAAGCAATATCAGATGATGTAACGCTCAAGGTTCCCTAGCTAGTATCAAAGATCAGTTAATTTTGGATGTGTTATATGTAGATCTTCATGCAACCTAAGGTTTTCTCTGGTCAAATAGTAAATTAAGTTATGCTGTACTGGTTCGTCACGTCGAACCGCCTTCACATGCACATTTATGTTTATTAAAACATTTTCTTTTGGATCTAGAGCAAAATTGTATGTTGAGAATCCATGAGAAGGGAGTGAAGCATGTATGGCTTACTTGCTGAGAAAATTCCCCATCCTCTGATTGTAAGTTGATCAAAACCTTTGCTGCTCGATGCAGAGGCATAGGATTTCTCTCGACCTGTACCCAAACGAGATTTTAAGTACCATCGTGAATGAAAGCATCATATGGTACCACAATCCACAGGTAACTGTAAACACACCTGTCCTGCATCAATTAGGGTCAGCATGGCCCAGCCAGTGTTGACTGCATGAGTGTGCTTGCCTTCAAGATTGGTGTAAACCTAATTGAATGGGAGTCAGAAGATGATTATTGGTTATATTAGTGCAAAGTTTCTTATGATCCCAGGAAGGTGATGTGCATCTAAAGATCAAGATGCAAGAATACCATGCTTTACATTACTAACTGATCACCTTTTAGAGTGATGTCTTGTATTAAATCATGTACAGGGCATCCTGCAGTTGTTAACGATGAAAGCGGGAAAAAGAGCGAATGACTCTTCACATGAAAAAGAGAGTTTTTATCTCGAGTTGATGTCCATTACGTTGACTCATAGATAACAATAGTAACATTAATTCTAATAAACTTAACATAAATCTTAATCACAGCACACTGACGATGAAGATTGGAATATAGAGATACAATCCAGTATACCAGTAAACAAGATTGCAAGTATATTCACAAACTAGGTACAAATAAATCTACCTGATCTTGAGATGACAAATAGCTTTCTCCCCAGCCACCGAAAGGAAGCTCTTTTGACATCAGAAAGTCACATGCCTTTCTGATTGCAGGACTATTCTTGAACGTTCTACCAGCAGCAACTAATCCCTTCACTCCAAACCATGTACCATATGTAAAACAAACAGCCCAAGAGCCATACCTGTAGGAAAACAGATATAGAACAACGCAGAATGTTATATGCATGTATTACTTGTATTCTTTTGCATGGAGTCTGAAAACTAACCATGAACCGTCACTTCTTTGAATACTCTCAATGTAATTAGCAGCTTTGTTGATACAGTTATCTACATCTTTCCTGCGGTGCCCAGGATAGAGCTTTTTAAATGATGCCAGGGCCTGAATTGCTGCTGAGGTACATTCCACATACCTGACACCAATTGAGTGTTACAATTTTTCGGTTTGTCTTCTATATGGCAAGCAGCATAAAAACTGACAATGAAAATGTTATTGCATCTTACGGGTAATCAATCACAATGTCCCCAAAGGTCTCAGCAGGGTTGATAAGCTGAACAGTTTAACAAAGAATCAGATGAAAGAATTTTCGTAAATCAGTAAAAAAATTATATGACTATTGATTGGGTGTAGTTTTCAAACAAAGAAAACATCATCAGTCCAGTAAACCTGTATTAATTCAATATGAATTGTTAATGGATGTAACTGTCCTATTTGACTTGGTATTTAGTGATTCAAATTAGGCAATTACTTCATGAAGTACACAAATTAAGAGCAACCTCCTAGTTGTAATGGTAGCAATAACAACAAACAAATAAGGCATGTACATACCTCAAGCCAGGCATAAGACCTTTGGAGTTCATATGTTGCGAAGCCACCATTTTCATTCTGTGAAGGATAAAACAAATTTGTTAGAAATGGCACCTCACAAAATAATGTTGTACATATAATGCAAAAAATACATAGAAGAGAACTTCTGCAACAAAACTTTGGAGACTTTAAAATACAGTTTCTTCCTCTTGAAGGAGTTTAGTTCACAACAGTTTTATATATGTTATCCCTGGCAATAATCTGGTGGAGCAACCAGGGCAACCGAAAATTTCAAAGCAAAGTCCAGTTTACAACTACACAGTATCCATTACTCCACCGTTCCACTTTGGTCTCGATGCGAAGACAGCAGGGAAGAGCCCTGGTGTTCAGTAAATAACACCACTTCACTAATACAATGTTGCTTTACGATCTGTACAATTTAGCAGAAGATAGATACACTACTCAATATAGATCAACAGCTTAGCAGTACTTATCCTGAAGGCTGAAAGCACTTGCAGATAAAATACCTTATGTGATATAACCTAACTGCAGCTTTGTAAAATATCAAAAGTTTACCATTTCACAGTACTTGTCCTGATCGCAAAAAAACACTTGCAGAGAAAATTATCCTATGTGACAAAACCTATCTGATGCTTTATAGTAAAATACTAGCAACCATCCACATGCAATGCACATTTCTCGCCATATATATTGCAAAAATTAATATATTCATATATGTAGAACCCCATTTTTATAATGTAAGTGTACTCAGTATTGAAATTATTTTTCATCATGTAAACTACTCAAAGAAAGCAAGACTAAGCACTAACCATACACTATATGGTATAAACAACAACAACAACAACAACAACAACAACAAAGCCTTTCAGTCCCAAACAAGTTGGGGTCGGCTAGAGTTGAAACCCATAAGATCTCGAAACCAAGTCATGGTTTTGACACGTGGATAGCTAACTTCCACGCACCCCTGTCCATGGCTAGTTGGGGTAAGCTATAAACGTACAACTAAAATGTACATAATAGGGGTTGGTTAGGGGATCCATTATTTTTTGAACCATCAATCAAATAGACCATTATTAGGGGAGAGAATAGGGGGTAAGGTTCCAAGTAAAATTCTCAACCCTTGGATCTGTGAGATAAAGATCATAAATATTACGAATGGCTAAGATTGTTTGGATCAAACCCTAACTCGTACTTTTTATATTTGCATAGATATAGATATCAAAAGTTTTAACAATTCACTACTCCAAGACTGAGTACTCACATGACATGAGAGAGAGATATGGACCCTCTTCTAGGCAAACTGATACAACAGTTACAATTAACACAATCTAAAAGTTTGAACACGTTTACCATCCAAGACATTAGACAATTGACAGCGTCATAAAGTCTGTTAACTTCCACCGGTTCGCCCACAATTTCTGGAGAAATCGTTGATAACAATAACGAGGCCTGAAGGTAAAAGAAAAATTCAACACTTAAACTATTTAAAACAAATGGTTATGCTTAATTGCTTATGAACTTGGCAGTTGACACAACATACGAGCAGATAAAAAGCAATGAACAAAACCAAATCTTATACATATGAGAGCTAGAATGATTCTTATTCCATATGGTGCAAGAATAAAACGTCGTAGATTTCAAACAAGACAAAGTTTTAACTTCAAAGGTAGTTCTTTGTTGATAACACTGAAGGCCTAATTCACCTTTAGTCCTTCTGCAGTGCAATCTGATATAGGCCAACCATGATCAGCTGTAGAAAAGGGCCATGCACCTTTAGATATGTGACGGTACCAGTAACTTAGATCTCCAGGGCAATCATCAAGAACCTTTCATATAACAGCAACAGGTGAGTACTAAGTACTGAAATGTTTCTTTTTTGCGAAGTAAAATGCACTTAATGTTGATTGGTAAACAAATAGTCATGTAGCATGTACCTGAGAGTTCTTGATGTAATCATGCGCCAGCTTTAGAGTGGGAGCGAACTCTTCAATGAGGTCAGTAGCAGCAATAGCTTGAACGGTGAAAGCTGTGTCCCAGAGCTGACTGCCATTATAACCCTACAGTGGACAGAAATTGGATCGATTATGGTCAAAGTAAAAGAAAAGCTAATGATGAAAATGGCCACATTAAATAATTTTGAAATGTGGACTGGAATAAACAGAAAATCCAGTTACTGAGTATAACAAAACAACTTTCCAGTTCCTTAATGAAAAATAAATGAAGTAAATAAAAACTCATTACCTGCATCTTCATGCCATCTTCAGCAACCCACAAGTAATCATAGATTCTTGGAATATGTAGCTTGAATGCTTCCGAGTTTGGATCTTCAATCCAGCAAGCAAGCATATTTAATACCTGCGCATAAATTTGTTCAATGATAGGTTGAACAGTATAAAAACCAAAATTGGGAAATATATTAAACTTATCTAGACATTATTTAGGTTTAAACTGCTGGTATGTAAGTTCACAGCTACGAACAGAACAGGAATAACAATCATAAAATATGAGGATTTTTTTCCACTAAATCAGCAAGATAGGGAGAAAGCAGTAAGTGCACAAAATGAACATATGTCCCAAACTAAAGAAATCATCATATACATTAAGGCACTAAGAACGATTTCTGATTTGATATGATGAATTGGAGCAGAAATGAAAAGGAACTCCGTGATCTAAAGCTTCGCAAATCATTCAAATAATGCTTGTAATTTTTGTGCGCTTTACAGAAGATTATGATTTAGAATTACTGAACACTATGGTTTGCATTAGGGGACGCTAGCTTGGCATTAGAGAATACTGTCCACAAGTCCTTCAGTCCTTGTGACATAGAAGTGTACATGTTTTAAAGCCAAAGGCCAAACTCGCAATATGTAACCATGGCATATGTCATTACATGAAGTAACAATAGCTGATTGTGGTCAATTACAAGGCTGTGGGGAGAAATATCTTTAGTTCTCGCATACGATGTGGGCACAGGTAATGCTACAGTACAGTGGCTAGAAAATCAGGCCAGCAAAACCAGAAAGTTTAAGGGGGCGTGCACGAAACAAAGCACTGCAATTATTATGCTTGCATCTTACGAGACGAAACGATCTTCCTGATGCTTGAAGCAAGAAAAAGACAAAAGGTGGGTCAGCAGGCAATCATATTCTTCAAATTACCTTGTTCACAGAACCAATGCAAATGTATCGAGTGTTCTCATCTTCATAATGAACATGCTGCATGACATGGTTCAAAGCTTTCTCCCTCAATTTGTCCCCAGGCCAGTGCATCATAACAGGTTCGACAAGTTTATGGAGTGTGGCCCATAAGATATCTTGTACGAGTGGATGTGGATAGTATAGATCTTCCTACAATAAAGGACACAAAAAACCCTTCAAAGAACAGTCTTAATCATTAGATCCTAAATAGACATCATGCAGATAAAGCAAGATAAATAGGGCAGCTTAGGCTTCTGTGAATTTCATAGATTAACTATAATCACTTCCTCCCCCACTAAGACCAGTAATCTATAATCTATTGTTTCAAAGGAAAGGAAATAATCTCGATGGTGAAGATGTCATTGATTGTGAACTCATATTAGGCTATTTACATAGAGGAATGGGAAAAAATCACGGAAAACCAAACTATTATACAATACTTACCTTATGTAACATGGTAGGATTATTTAGCTACTATGTTTACAGAAGCAATAACGGTAAATGCACCAGAATTCTTGGAGAATATTCAAATATCACAAAGAGCCAGCTACATTCGGGTAATTATGTTACTCGAGTCTGCAATTATGAAGCAAGCACGAATGAGAGGGAACCATGCTCATCAGGCAGCTATGAGATCCCAATCTATTGTCTTTCAAATATTATCACCTATTGACTCATGAGTTATAACTAGTACAACAAAAGGCTTTGACCAGATTCGCATGGAAGATGCACCGCAATCAGTCTTTCTCCTGCACCAGGCAGTGCACAATAGCAACTTACAAGCATGAGAATCTGGGAATACAAGGCAATCCCCATGAAGCTTGTAGGCTGCTTATATCTTCAGTGGTACAAGGACTAATAAACTACTCAGTAGTACAATGAATATTTCTGAAACTGTATTATTCGAACAAGCACAGTTCATGATCCATATTGCTATTCAAATCAAAATGGCGATGTCAGCTCATTATGTTGGCAATGGGACTTCTTAAAGACACTGTACTTTGGCAAGGAGACTTCTTAAAGACTTTGTACTTTGGCTATGGGTCTTCTTAAAGACTCTTTACTAGAGCGAGGACCACATTGGCACAAGTAGATCTACTTAGGATTTTCCATTAACTCTGGCTCATCATGGCCCATAAAGAAATTGTGCCATAGTGTCGATAATTTGGCTCGCACACATCAACATCAATAAGAAAGATTGACATAAGCAAACCTTAGCACAAAGATTGCGAGCATTGTCCCAATCAACCTCGCTGTAGGGGACTTTGAAGAGTTCATTTCTTAGTTCCAATATAATTGGTGTAATTGGGCCGACAAACCTCTTTCCATAAACGTAGCACATGGGTAGATACACCATTCGGCAGTGACACCACATTCGACCTGCACAATAGCATCAGGCATATCAGCAGGACATAACCCACACGGAAGATCAAAGTAATTAATGCTACCATGGTGCGTAAAGAACCTGGGTGAAGTGGCAGGACATATGGCAGCATCCATAATTCCGGTGGCAGTGGATTGTTACCAGACCAATCAAATACACCAAGCACCTTAAATAAGTCAGGGAATTAGGAGGAATTCTTTAGGCCATAATCAGGTTGTGCAAAATGGAAGCAGGCCATCATACAGAGTAAAAAAAAAGGCAATTCCGTACCGCAAGCCAAAATTTTCCCCATGATGTTATATAAGTTGCTCCCCCATGGTCTAAAATCCAGTTTCGCCCTTTCTCCATAGCTCCATCTCCACTATCGGGTCCCTCTCCAAGCAATCTCAAAGAAACATAGGTCAAGGCTGATCCAAACATGGTGCTTGGACCTTCAATGTGCAATCCCCAACCTCCATCTTCATTCTACACACAATCACCAAAAAAATATTGATTTTATCCACTGTGAGATGGCACAGTTGGCAACTAGATCCTTGCCTGGTGATTATAGAGATATCGGCGGATCTCCTTTTGATGTTCTGATGATAAAACAGTGTTCAGTGCTCCAGTCGCATGTAGCATTATAAGCTGAATAAAAGATAAAATGCAGCGAGTAAGTTCCCATATGACATGAACAGGTTTCTAAATGAACTGTTGAGCCAGGGGAAGTACCAATCCTGGCATAAAGAACATAGGACCCCCATAATCCCCAGGCCAGTGTCCATCATGTGCCTGGAGAGTAGAAAAGCTGCTGATCGCCCTTTTCAAAGAGGCGGACACGGCTTCCTCTGTGACACCTTCATTCTCCCCCAGCTTGATAGCAGGAAGATCCAACTTTGGCGGATTTTCTTTTGCAAACTGCAGTACATACAAGAGCAAGAATGCTTTAAGCAGTTAGGGAAAATGCTATTGCAAAGCGAAAAAACACAGTGGTTTTAGTATATTAGAATCCATGGCAAGTTGAACTGAGGTGGTACGACAAAGAGGAAAAGACTCCTCAGAAAAATCTCACTACTCCAGCGTCAGAATTGGTCTGCCCTCTTGCTAAATACTTTTAGAGCACTATAAATTGTGCTTCTGGTCTTGAGTCGGTCCCAAAAAGAATTAACCGTCTCTTTGGTAATTGATTTAAAACTTTTAACCGGGAGGAAAGGAAAATGACTCTCTGTGTTCTTCCTTAAATGCACACAACAAAAGCATGTTCTCAACACCTAGGGGTGCAAGCGGCATTCAGTTTCGTCTCGCGAAACTCATCAGTTAGTTCATAATTTGCTCATTACTTGCCTAAAATTAATAGTACATTTATACTATGGTGTTGTCCACTAGCCCGCCCGGCTTGCATCTCTATCAACACCATAGATGTTCTAATCCAAATGCTGTTATAACTTATAAATAATCAATAGCTACGGTCCAGCCGAACATTGCTTAAACAGGATACACTCATACACAACTGTAATACACCTGGATATTTCCTGGTTTCCGTAAATAGAAAGGGGATGCATGCCTCTCGTTCACAGAACGAAGTGCCCAACGTCAGAACAGTGCACTGTATGTACTCATCCACAACGTAGCACTTGCGTTTCAAATATTCATAGTATATACACACACACACACACAGACACACACTTAAACAAGGACTATAAACTGTGTGCAACTTGCAAGATCCGATCTCAGCATACTCGCTGCACATTGAAGCCTTTGCCAAGTAGAGTAGTATAGGTTAGTTGTACGTCGTTGTTGGTTTGATGAGCCGCGCGAAACCAGCTCTATTTTAATTTTTGATTGAGCTGTTCTACTAGAGGTTAGTTCTAAATCAATGGAAAGACTGCCCAACCACCCATTCCTTTTCTTTTCTTTTTTTAGAAACAAAGCATGTAAACTAGGTACCACACTTCATTTGGATGTGGACAAGAAATTGCTGACAATAGATTTAAATGGCTCAAACCTTGAAAAGAGGATTCCATCTTCTATTTTTTAGAATTTTAGTTGGCACTGAGATCGCTGGAGGTTGGGTCATGTCTTGTCCGAGATCCCCAATGGCATACAACACTTCCTGGAAATATCCAATTAGGACCGGGGAGAAGATAGCCAGTGAGTGAGAAAGATCCCCCGTTTGATTCCTTTCAATGATCAGCTACAATAATAGGCCTAACTACAATAATGCACCTCCACTGCTCTCGAGCAGTTGGCGATGTTACATTTACATTAGTCACCAAGCTAGTACTGGATTGATTGTGATCGTTGACTGTATACTGGAGCAAGAGGCCGTCGGTCACAGTGGGTGGACTATTGGAGATAGCTACTCGAGCTAGCAGTATACAAATGTCCATTGTTGGTCGATGTTGGACCACTCCGGTGCTGTGACTGTTGCGGGCCGGGTACATGGGCCTCACGGGCTGGCCCCGTGTGTTTTGTTTTACGTAAATCGATGTACTACTAAGTACTATCTAGTGTCTTGCATGCTAAAATATATAATTTCTACCAAAATTAGCTTCTGATCCCCCCCGCGACAAAACGCCAAGCTTGCGCCCCGTTGTGCTGATAAAAACAATATAACTACAAATATAAGACCAGACAAAAACAAGTTTTTTTTTTTTAGAAAAGGAGGATGACCCCCGGCCTCTGCATCTGGGAGATGCATACGGCCACTTTATTGAATATTCTCGAGGACCTTACAAAGTATTACAACAATATGCCTGAATCCGCCATCTTGGCAACATCTGTCGCTACTCCTATCCATATGATGAAGGGGTGCAAGTTGGGCCAAATACCCAGACCTCTCACCTAATCCTATCATCAAAAGCCGGAAGCCCCAACCGAGCCACATACCGGGTCTGGGGCACAAACCGGTTTGCCGCACTCACATGTGTCGTCGCCGTCATCTTCCACAGGTCCGTCTTCAGAGCAAATATTGAGGCTTCTACCTTGTCCGGCCTCTCTGCCATCGACGCCACCATGACGCCAGACAGCTACCTCCTCCTGCGCGAGTCCATCTCCGCGCATCGGGCGCCGAGTCTCCACTGCGCCACGCTGCCGAGATCCGCCGCCATCAATGGGCAAGATGAAGCACCGCTCTTCCTCTTATCCCCTCCAGCCAGCACTTGCTCCAAAACGATGCCCCCAGGAGGGAGAACGACACCGAAAGCGCCGTCATCGTCCGATCCGGTAGACCCAGATCTAGTGTTTCCCCCGGAACATCCGGATCAGGTTGACGTGACCTGCAACGACGATGCCTCGAGAAGGGAACGACGTCCGAGACACCGCCATCGTCTGCCAAGACCGCAGTCAGGCGCGATTTTCACCAGAAGCCACGTCGTCCCGATCTCTCTCGACTGGCTGGAACCAAGCGGAGCCTCGCCACGAAGACGTACGGTGCCGTCGGTACTCCGGCGGAGATCTGTCATCTCCTCACCGGTCCCTCCACGCGCCGCCGGTCGGCGCAAGGCCACCCCACGGCGGATCCGATCGGGGCGTTGGATCCGCAGCCACCGCCGTCACCATCTCGGCACAGATCAGCCAACCCCGCCAGATGGGGCGCTGCCACCGCCGCCGTCCATCTCACGGCCGCCGCTCCGCCGGCCATGGAACTTCGGCCACCGCCGCGTGGCATAGGGTAGCCGCCCTAGCCGCCGCCCTCGGACTCCCACGAGAGGTGCCGCCCCTGCCGCCTCAGATGGGATCCCGCAGCATCCGCCCGCCCAGGTGCCTTCGGCGCCAGGCCCGCCGCCACCGCGGCCCACGCCGACGGCAGCGGCGGCAGGAGGAGGCGCGAGGGGCGGCCTGCGGCGCTAGGGTTCAGGGGCCAAAAACAAGTAAACAACTGAGCATGCCATCGAACAAACCCGGCCTAAATGACATCCACACAAATGCAAGGGATGCAACGAGCTAGCGTTGTGGACCGCCGTATTCTCACAACATTCGGATTTCTCCCCAGCTCTCACCTCGCCCACCAGCAAGTACTAGCTAATTGCCTGTGCGTTGCAATGGGGGCATATCCTAGTGATCCTCTCGTCCAACCCTCGATGATAGTTTCTATAATTAACGTGATCCTCCCGTCCAAAGAATGATACTCTCCATAAGTAACGTGATACTCCCGTCAAAAGAATGATACTCTACATAATTAACGTGATACTTCTATCTAACGCTCGATGATACATTCCATAATTAACGCGATTCTCCCGTCCAAAGAATGATACTGTCCATAAGTAACGCAATATTCCCGTCCAATGTATGATACTCTACATAATTAACGTGATCCTTTCTTCTAACGCTCGATGATACATTCCATAATTAACGCGATTCTTCCGTCCAAAGAATGATACTCTACACAATTAACGTGATCCTTCCATCTAACGCTCGATGATACATTCCATAATTAATGTGATTCTCCCGTCCAAAGAATACTCTTCATTATTAATATGATCCTCCCATCCAATGAATAATACTCTCCATAATTAATGTGAAACAAACAAACATACAAACATGAATGAATGTTTTTGTGCCGAAGATTTCTATGCGTGTTTAGGCGATCGTGATACAGTAGCCAACCGAAGATCTGCACTTTCTGGGGGCCTTATTACCTTGCATGAATGAATGTTCTGCGGTGCTTGCATTGTGAGCTTTTGTTTTAGACATTAGTTCTTCTTCCTCCTGCATTACATATTCCAAAACAAAAGAAAAAAATCCCCATGAAGCACAAAAAGTCATAATGTCATGCAAACATTCAGATCTTAATACAGCGATTGATCTCCTTCCCCGCCGAGAAACGGCGGCATTCTCGCAGATGCGCAGAAAAAACGGCGAGAAACCATTGATTGTGGCCGGGCGGCGCGGCGAGAGATTGGGACGTGGAGGCCAAAGGGGATCGTCCAAGACGACGGACTGACTGGTCGAGGAGCATGTAGCTCTGTTCTGCTCTGTTATTTTTTATGAGGGTATGTTCTTCTCTCTTTGCTTTCTTTTTTTTAATCACTCTTCTCTCTTTTTTTTATGACGGTGTGGTGATTTTTTTTTTTTGAGCGAAGATCCAGCTTTATTACTCAGAGGCCAGGTTTACAGAAATTACAAAAGGGTCATGGGGTACACCCAGCCACAAATGGCGCCCCAGTACTAAAGAAGATGAAAATTTGGCCAAATTATGAGAGTACGTATGTTAGGCTGTAGCGGCCCAGTCCAATAGTGTGCAGCTGGCCTAAGCGACCCGTGAACCCACCGGGCCTGGAATCGACTACCTGTACTACTAAGCGTACTTGACTTTACTACTCACTCCGTCCCACAATATAAGATCGTGGAGTACCAAAAAAAGAAGGGTAAGCATATGTGACACTAGGTAGCTGATTGTTGTTCAGAAAAAAAGATAGCTGATTTTTTTTCGCTAATGAGAACTTCCATTAATTAAATTGGTGCATTACAATCATCTTTTTTTAGAACATACCCTTCAAATCAAAAAGAAAAAAAAAACTCCTCGCCTGTGATTTAATCGTCCCTAAGGGAGTTTACTTGACCCATTCTCCAGTCTACCGCACTGCTCAAGTGTGCGACTCCGTATGAGGACCTCCTTCCCTTTTGCTGTGCCAACTCTCCGTTCACACGGTTATCAAAGCGGAGGAAGGGCGGGCAGCAGGTACCACAAGCCCTCTGTCCCACACATCTATCAAGAAGCAAGTGTAGTTCACCGGTTCCACCGAATGCTCCTATCTCTCGGCAAAGACCGTGTGAGTGTGCACTTATGCTTCGGATGCTTCGCCATGGAATAGATTGACTCAGTTCCCCTTCTTTTCCGGTGTACTCGCTTTGTATCTCCGACCCACAAGGAAGGACGCGATGGGAAGAAAGCTGCCCTAGCCTCTGTCCGGTCGATCATTCTGCTGGCATCTTGCATTCACGCCTCTGTTTGACTACGGCTCGGGAATGTAGTTGTTGATACGTGAGTCTTAGTTGGTCGTTCGCTCCACCTCTTATCTCCTTCTACGACATGTTGTAGTCGTCGCCATATTCAATATGTCACTTAGTCATATCTGCCTCGCTGTGGGTCAACACCTCCGAAAGAAAGGGAGGGAAGACCTCATTTAGTGACTCCGCGATCGCCCTCTAAACAATTGAAATAAGGTAAAGCTTGAAGATAAGTTTTGTACTCGATTAATTTCTCTGTCCCACTAGACGGGTGGGCGCTGGCCGGCCGGATTCCCCTGAAAACCGTACGTACGGGTCTCCCTGCATGCGGCTCATGCCATTTGAGGTGGCCCAGCCCATTATTCAGTCGCAAATCCTGTAGTGAAATTGAGACTGCTCGACCTCGGAAGTTAATTCACGTGTAGGCAGCGCTGTCTATCTATCGTTGACTGTATCTATTCATTGATACATTGGCTTGCTCCCGGCTCTTTTTTCAAGAATGAATGAGCCACTTGGATCTTCCATTTCCATCAAATGACCCGGCTTCCCCTGGCTCTTCCACCATTTTCGCTAGACGGTCTTTGCCAGTAGTGCCATCCTCCCTGCAGGATGACTGTATGGGTGGGTTGTCCCTTGCTGCTATGTTCTGTTAGGCGCTATGAATTACAGGAAATTCAGTGGTTGACTTGGACAACGGGCGGGTTACATGTTCCACTGTGCCGAGATGTGAGGTGTAGGTGGTGATGATCACCCCGGGTATGCGCTAGCGCCCTTGATGGGCACTCCAGGACCCGCCTATGCTTGTGAAAACCAAGGTCGGTCCTCCGACCAGATGTGTGGATAACGAGGCCACCTTCACAACCTTCTCCCTTCTATCTCTATCCAAAGTCAGGTAGGGCGGTTCGCTTGAGTTGCTCAACCGTCCCTTTGCCCGGTGCTCATGACGCGCTACGGAACCTCCACCGTGCTAGCGGAATAGGAGCCTACTTAGCGTCAGTGGCTTCGTGCCACACTGGAGTGATCCAATATGTGGTTCCGCACATTCCACCACTTCTCCGTTCATTTCCAATACTGATCGTGAAACACCATGAGCAGCAGGATTTGAGGTCCGGAATTCGAAGTGAAATTCTTGATTTGCCATTCCTAGTCATCATGGGAAAGAAATAAGAAAGAGATTATTCCCCTAGAGCTTGTCCATTACCACCAATACTCAAAATGCATCTCCGCGCGTCTACCTGGAGCTTTTTATTAGCCGCCTTGCATGCAAGCAAAGCTCTATTGGTAGCAATTAATAGCTCACTGAGCGATGATTCATGCAGCCAGTCAGTGCCCTCGATTATTCTATTCCTGATAGAAGGATCATGGCGCCCCGGAAGCATTCCATCCAGCAGCAGCATCTCCTTCAACCACGCGAGGACAAAACTGATGTTAGCTACATTCGAGCGTTCACCGCACAGAGGCGATCTCGAACACTACCTGTGATAATAAATCCAAAGGAAAGGTCGACAAAATGATTCAATCTGACTTTAACAAAAATAGCAATCCCTACCATGTAATAGTACCAATAGAAAGAATCTTGAGGCCCTTTGTACTTATCCCTTTCCAGTCCCTTTTAAGAAATTCATTCCTCGTTTTTATTGGACCCAGTTTTATTCTCTTCGACTGATTGTATCTCAAAACACACATTGCTTAAATACCTTCTCTTTCTATTGAAAAGAGAAAGGATTTCCAGTCACAGACTGCCAAATTTAGGAAAATTGGAACCATTAACTATATTATTTTTTATTTTGATATTTTTCTATTTGTTAGTAGTGAACGGTTCTAAAATGGGTATTGTATCCCAAATAGTGTTTCCTTAATGGCATAACAAAATCAAATTGATGTACGGCTAATCAGTATTAATTGAAAAAAGAAGTGAATTATGATATAGATATAGTGTGACCTGACCCCTGTTGCTCCAAGTGAAATTCAGTCTAGGGTTCTTAAAGATATTCTCCATTTTTTCCCTTTCCCTACAATAAAGTATAGTCTGAAGGCTAGCACGCACCATTCCTCGCTTATGATAATCTAAGGCCAAAAAGAAAGAAGGCTCACACCATAATTATACATACCCTTTTTCCTCGATTGTTAAAGTCGTGGATTTGGATCGATTTTGGTTTTACGGGCTTCATACATTGTTAAGAAAAGTACTTGGCATTGGAAAGCATCATGTTCTAGCCACACACAAAAGAAGTCGGTGGAAGGTATGGAATTTCTTGGCTGAAGGTCGGAAAGAAAACAATCGCCAGTGCTCTCAGTTCCAGCCACGAGTCTTTTCTCTGAGAATTAAGTAAAATAAACTAACCTTGTCTGTCTATGTTCACCTTGACATGAAAGACTCTTTTCCTAACCTAACTGTTCTACCTGGCTAGTTCACTTCGCTTTTTGAGGGATCCTGGATTGGAGTTCACTAGTCTATGAGTGTCCGAACAGGGGTTCTCTCTCCATTCACTTTGAGCTGGGTTTCTTGTGATCTTTGTAGTAGTTTTTCCGTCCAATTTTATGGTAAATTAAGTCTTACACAGCTGTCCCCAAGGATATCCATTCCATTGGGCAGGGACTCCATCTCGCATTCGATCTCCCTCATTTCCCTGAAAGAGTCGAGGTTTCTCTGGACTTCTCTTTTTTCCTCTCTCGCAGATTCAGAAAAAGGGAGGAAGAGGGCCTCTCGACGGGTGTGATTCCCCGAAAAGAGATTGTTCCCAGCATCCTCGAGTTCGTAGTTAAACTCACCTTCATCAATCTTTCATGGACTAGCGCGCATCGATGTCTGGAGTAGGAGATGGAAGCTTGGGTTGGGGAGGTTGTCAACGAGTCATCAAAGGCGATAGATTGGTTCTACTCGGATTCGTTTGATTTTGATTTTTTTTTGGTTGTGAGAGGTCTGAGTCCACAGCTGGGGAAGAGTCATCATATGACAATTGAAGTAGGGGTCTGCCTCTTTCAAAGGGAAGCACGAGTCTCATCGGGAACGAGATCCTGCACAGACCAATCCCAATCAGGAAGAGAGTCTTGTTGTCCATGAAAGCAATGAGACTATGTCACATATCTGCCTATCTCATGTTGTGAGCTATAAAATACACACCAAGGGGGTGGACCAAGAAAGAGGCAGGCGATTGGGTCCTTCCCATCCTCTGTGATGTCAGTCTCTTTGTCATTTTTTCACCCTTGCTGAGTTGCGAAGTGAGCATACTCAATATCCTATTCATCAATCATTTGAGTTGGTACGAACATAGGAATCTCGACTCTGCTTGATTCAATCTTCAGTTTTGACTTTCATCAGCCAGGAAAAAGAAGAAGGACCCACTTATTCCACTCGGAGAGACCAAATCCAGGTAACAAAAATGTAGAAGGAAGTTCTCTTTCCATTCCAACTAAACTAAGTGCAAAAAGGGGGAGAGCAAAACAGAAGCACATGAACAAAGAAACTATGCCAAACCAAGAAGTCCTTTGGTCGACTCTAAAGAATGTATCAGGAGTTGGGAGTTAACCATCTCATAGGATTGATAGCTGGGTTTTCATGGAGTTTCTTCGTACGATTGAAAAAAGAGTGCTCTAGGTCGAAGAAAACAAGAAGAAGATTGTTCACCAGTCTGTCTCCCAACCTCTTTAAAGCAGCTACCTACTGTGATCTAATCTTGGGACAGCATTGGTACCCTCATTTGTTGGATCTGCTAGGCACTCTAAAGCGCTTCCATGAGAGATAGATGGACTTTGAGTTATAGACGGAGAAGAGCCTTTAAAGGATCAAGATTGATTCCTCAATAAAACAAACGGGATTTTGAGGGAGGGCTGAATGCGATGTACTGAAGGGTTCGCTTTTGCTGATCGTTGCCAGTCTTTCCTGCTGTGAAATTCTTAGGTCGGGAGGGGCCCTTTCCTTCTACCTTGGTGAACCCATTCACAAATGATTGGATCACTCAAAGCGAAAGACCAATTCCTTCCTTTTAGGTGGTCTAGGTGGCTGGGATACTATGCCCTTCTTTTTAGAGGCTCAAAGGCGAGTTCTTTGAAGGAAGCAAATTAACCCATGTGTCTCAGATGAAGTCTACCCTCTTTTTGTGCCGGGAAGAAGAATGAGATCCAACTCAAAGTCAAGGAAAGTGGCCCATACCACTGACTTTTGATGGAAGGCTTCTGAACATGGATTGGTCTGATAAAGCCAATTTTTTGGTGAATCAAATATTTTCTGAGAGCAATTGACATTCTCTCTTTCAGGATTGATTCCCACTCACTATCTGATAGCAGGCTTGGACCATGAGACCTATTTTCTTATTGTACTGGCTCTCTTCACTACTTTGGAGGATGGATTTATCACCTTTTTGGTTCGCAAACGCTCTAACCCATCGAGAAGATCCATCCAAATTGGAGTTGATGTGAGCACTCCCCCAGAGGCAGAGGCTGAGTCTACAAAAGGGTGGGAGCATAAAATGTAGGTGATTCAATTGCATGTGGCCTTCAAGTATTTCGTATTGTAACAATATTAGATCGGCATCCAAACAAAGGTGCATGTACGGTTTCCTAAGGGATACAATTTTGTCCTAACCATCGAGAATGATTAAATAAGTTGATAGCGCAATCTCCTACTAGCACATACTCTCTAAATATTGAAGAACTTGCATGCGGCCTTCAAGCCATAACCGTTGTATGAGTTTTGATCTCAGACTTTGGTTTGGGGGCTGCTGGCCCCTTCGGATCGACAAGGAAACTATGGACAACAATGGGTTTAGAATTAGAATAAAACAAAGACCCTATCAAACAAATAGAGGAAAGGGCAGAAAGGGAAAAAAATAAAGTCTAAGCAACATATGGCATGAGAAGGAAATCCAATTTCGGTAAGACTTGATCTGAATTGTAGTTCAGATCCAAGTTAGTTCTTTGAGGGTGATCATGAAAGTCACCGAATGGGTTCGGTCTGTCTTTTCCTGATCTTTGTTTGCCCCCCCCCCCCCCCCCCCCCCCCCCCAAAGAGGCGTGAGAGGACGTTGCAGATGTCCAGGATGGACACGACTTCTTCTAACGCTAGAAGACCACAAGAAGAAACCCGGTACCAGAGCATGTCATGAAAGACGCACACAGGGCGGGCATGCTTCAACCAAGTCTCTGGGGCATAGTTGAATGTAGATATCATGAACGTGAGGATAAGGATACCAGGCCGAGAAACCGGGCAAGTACTCCCCTAATGTGTCGATCACTAGCGCATCCAGGTTCCCGGCGCGCAGCTCTGCTGGAGAGGCCGTCACTGATCTGAAAACTGTGTCTATGGTTTGGATAGACTGATTCGGCGAATGTAACACCCCTTTGTAATAAGCACTGTGATACTCTGTTGAATATGCCAAGTCATGATCATTAGCAGTGCCAAATCACAAGGGTTATGGATCCAACTCAAATTCAAATATGAAAATCAACTTAAATTCAAAAGTGCAAATTGGAGTTGATCAAACACTGTTGGAAAAATGTTCATTAAATGGCAAATATTCTAGGAACATTTATAAATCCATCATAAAAATATTTGGAATTAGATAAGCAGCTCAAACGATTTGAAACAGCACTATCTAAATTCCTTAAATTCATTTCAATTCCAAATGAAGTTCAAATTCATCCAAACCAATTTCTGAGGGCCAGTAGTATTGCAATGTAATATTGGGGACAATTCCTATATTTTACAAAAATGCATAGAGCCCTAACTAAATCAAAACAGAAAATAAATAAAAGAAAAACACAAAACAGAAACAGAAAAATAAAACGAGGCACTGTGCACTGGGCCTTAGTGCACAGTGCCCCGGCTACGGCCCATTTGGCCCAACTCCCACCTCTCCTTCTCTCTCCCTCGCGGTGTCGCCTCCCCCGTGGCTGTGCCGGAGCGCACCGGCGAGGAGACGACACGGCGACGCCCACCGACGCGCTGGGGGGATAAGGCCGAAGCTATCCATCCCCCTGGCTTTCCCTGCCATTTCTCCGTCCTCCCCCTCGCTCGCCTCGACTCGCTCCTCCTCTCAGATCCGGTGGCCGAGCGCCACCGTCGCCGCGAATCGCCGCCGCCGTGGCCACTGGCCTCCCCACGCCGTTTCCCTGTGTCCAGCAGCTCCGCAGGTGACCGTTGCGTCGACTAGCACCGCCTGGAGGAGCTGGGAGCCTCAGCATCGCGCTAACGCAGTCGTCTTCCCCCTCGGTCGCCGTCGATCTTCTTCGTCTCCGGCGCCGATCTGCGGCTACTAAACTGTTGCCGGCTTTACTTAGCCACCCGGTGAGCTCCGCACCTCCTTCCCCTCCTCCCTGCGTCGCCTGTCGATGCCCGTAGCCGTCGCGCCGCGCTTGGCCGAACGTAGCTCCGCCGCCGTTGCCACTGCTATCGCTACGGCCGCTGTCGAGCTCCTCTGAGCTCGCAGTCATGCTCGCTGTCGCGCTGCGCGTCGAACGCGCCTACTGCCGTTGCCTGCAGTGCCCGGAGTCGCCGTCCCCATTTTCACCCGAATGCCACCGCCGCAGATCTCGTCGCCGGCGCCGATTCCGGCTAGCTCCGACAGCGCCACCACCACCAAACGACGTGGCTCGTTCGACTCGTTCGAACGAGCCCAACCACGCGCCGAACGGTGCCCCGTAGCGCGTTTCCGGCGACGCCCGAGTGTCTCCGCCGCGTTTTTGGGCCTGCCGGCGTTCAGCCGCCGGCCGCCGACGTGGCACACGTGGGGCCCAGCCCTGAGAGGCTGCCAGTGGGCCCCCCTGGCCCTGGGTTGACTACGTTGACCGGGTCAATGTCATTACTGTTCACCGCAGCGTATGACAAGTGGGCCCTCCCGGTTAAATAAGCTAATTAAACGAAATTATTAATAAAACTGATTAATTAACCTATACAGACACTGACATGAGGGGCCCACCCTCTAATTAACCCTCTGTTAGTTTAAAATAAACTCTGTTAAGTTAACAGAGGCTGACGTGTGGGTCCCACTGGACCCACATGTCAGGTTTGACCAGAACAGCCGTTGTTGACCTGCTGATGTCAGCATGACATCATGCTGATGTCATAATTCAATTTTCGGCTAAATGAAATAATTCCAGAAATTCAAATAATCTTTAAAAATTCATATCTTTTAAACCGTAGCTCGGATCGAAAAAGTTTATACATGAAAGTTGCTCAGAACGACGAACCGAGTTTGATCGTGCCGTCTGTTTCGATGCCAGAACCTCCTACATAGAAGAACTCATAACTCTGAGCTCGATTCCGGTATAGGAATAGTGCACACCCTCCGGTTAATAAATCCCGCGAAAATCCTAAAATAGCTAAAGTGACTTAGTTGCACCTTTAGACAACCCTGCACTGCATCCTAGACGTAGCATGTACCGTGTTGCATCATTTGCTTTATATTTATCTGTTTCCTCCCCCTCTTCTCTCTCGGTAGACCCTGACGCCGACGTAGACCCCGAGGCCAACGCAGCTCCGGAGATCGACTGCGTCCCTGACGACCTTGCCTTTGCCCCCGAGCAGACAGGCAAGCCCCTCCCTTGAGCATTCCGATATCACCTATTCTAAATTCTCCTGCTTGCATTAGAATTTTGCTACTGTTACTGCTTATCCTATATCTGCTGCATAGCCTGTTTATTGTAGCCTATTGTTGATACATACCTGTTTATCCTAGACTGCTTAGTATGATCTGGGTAGAGCCCCATGAGAGATCCCACTATATCCCGACTGCCCCGCTGGATAACAGAAGACCCGTGCAACAGGATCGAAGATCAGCCACGACACCGCATGACACTTTCCCCCTAGGTTGCTCGACACTACTGGGTTACTGTCACGTGCCGAGGGTGACTCCTCTCTAGCACGTCTGACGTTAACCTTGTGGGTTAGTTACTCGGTCGTGGTAAGTGAGGGTGATTTCCTCCTACACCACCCCCGATACCGACGCCGTCTTGCAACTTCTCAAGTGTGGGCTTCGAGGGTGAATCCTCTTCCGCTCACCTTGACGATAACATCAGGTGGGAATCCAACGAGGGTGAAGCCTCAGATTCCTTCCTGATGTGATAGCCACACGGGTTATTTTTGCATCACTGATGATACTGACACATAGATGAGTTATTTACTACAGGACTGGAGGGACAGGTGGTACCACCCTATTGAGGTGGACCTGAGTTCCCGACAGTGCCTTATGGATGAGATATTCTGGGCGATGCCCGAATGATGAATACGAGGTGTGGCCGGGCATTCTTAGCCCCTGCCGCAAGTCCTCGAGATGGGGCGACGGGGCCACAGCAGTCGTGGGACTCTGCTCGTTACCGCAAACCAACACATTCACGATTTGGATATTTGATCCGAGGGGCCTCTGGCCCGATAGCACTAACCATCACGCGGGCATAGTATGGGCGTTCTGCGTCGTATACTTCAGCCGGAGCTTAATACACATCAGCGACTGAGCGGCGCCCGCTGAATTGGACTGGGAACGCAACCGCGCTTGTATTAAGGGGTTGCTAGGTCTGCTTTCGGCCGCCTTCGCAACATGCAGGAGTTCCCGGGGCGAAGGCCCAAGACCCCTGGGGGCATAGGTTTAGTCCGGTGTGCTGACCTCTCTGTTAGGTATTCGGTCGGGTTGCGGCGTGTTGCTTAGCCGAGGCCGGGCATGACCCAACAAAGTGTGTCCGGCCGGAGTTAAGCAAGCGTGGTGGGTAAGTTGGTGCACCCCTGCAGGGAAGAAACTTCTATCGATAGACTGTCCTACGGTAACGGACACTCGGAGTTGTATCCCGATCGATACAACTAGAACTTGAGATGATAACTGGATAGTATGGCTCTGGGATTGCTTTCTCGCAGGGAGTCGAGAAAGAATCTCAGGCCGAGGTTGATGTTACAACTACTACTTTACATTATGTTAATCTGCACTCTTCTAATGCTGCAAGACTGAAGATGCTAGTCTTCGTCAGGACTAGGCTTTCCCCTCTATTCTGGCATTTCTGCAGCCTAGTCCACATATACAGCCTCCTTTTGAAAATGTTGCATATGTAGTGTAAATCCTTGCTTGCTGAGTACTTCGCAGTACTCACGTTTGCTTTTCTTTCTTTTTCCCATATCCGATTGACGCGTCCAGATGACGGAGCCCCGGAGCCAGCTGTTCCCGTTGACGACTACGGTTACTACTACTACCCTGCTGGAGGTTACTTCTACGAGGAGCCGGCAGACGACCAGGAGTAGGATTGTAGGGTCCAGGGCAGGAGGCCCACGCCTTTCGATCGTAGTTTTTATTTTACCCCGCCTTCTAAAGGCCTATCTCTCTGTAACTCTGTAATATATCTGTACCCAGATATCTAACGCTTCCGCTGATGCTTGTTGTCATCAAGCTTTGTATTCGAGCCCTCGAGGCCCTGGCTTGTAATAAATGCTTGTATGACTTTGTTTATGTTTTAGAGTTGTGTTGTGATATCTTCAAGTGAGTCCTTAGGCTTGATCGTGTGCATTGCGTGTATGATTAGCGTACGATTAAGCCGGGGCGTCACATGTTGGTATCAGAGCCGACTGCCTGTAGGAATCCCCCTTCCCAACTCCTTGGCCGAAGTTGAGTCTAGAGGTCCAAAACTGTTTTACTAACATTGGCTGTGTGGCTTACGGGCCCACGTCGCCAACTGGGTGGTACTAGTATTTTTACTTCTTGATCTTTACTCTGGGACTCTAACCTCTCTTCTATTCGGGTTTTATAAAATTACTAACACTGACACTTAGGATCTCGTATGTTACATCCACCCGGAGAGCTGGATTTCAGTGCGATTTCCCTGTCATTGAACTGATTAATCTGATAATCATTTTCCTTTTCATTGTTTTGTTTAACCTTTCCATTTGAGTTCTCTTATATATCTCGTCGTCGAATGACAATCTTGAACTACTCTGTTTCAGATGGACCGCCTGTTTCCCCCTCGCCCTACGACGCAGCTTGTGCTTCGCACCTGGGCTAGAGACGTACCTGGGTTTCCAGCTGTTCTGATCGACCTCTTGATCAGGCTGAGATACCGCTGGTGCCCCGAGTACATGGTCTACGAGGTTTATCGCGAGTTCAACCAGGAGCAGTACTATGCTGATGTTCGCATCTATGATCAGCAGGATGATTCAGACACTGAGCTGCACCATTTTCACGGTATCGGTGTGACGATTGAGATGGCAGTTCACGATGCCGCCTACTCTGCTGTGGCATGTCTCCGAGGACAGCTCAGCGCTGACTTGGATGCCTTTGAGTATCGGTACATTCCGTACGCCCCTGCTGGAGATGCTACTGGATACTACACAGCTGTCTCTGCCCCGTACGAGCCTCGTTGCTACGATCAGCGAGTTCTGCTTCACTATACTCAGGCTCTGGATCGCACTGTTCGAGCTCTTGCTGTTGAGTTGTTTGCCACTCGAGCACGACTCTACGAGGCGATGAAGCAGTTGCTACCAGTTGTTCATGCAGGAATACATCCGGAGCACATTCTTTACCCGAGCAGGACTGAGATGCCACCAGGGATTGATTGGCCTACTGTTGGAGGTCATACACCCGCACGTGGTCCCCTGCTTACAGTTTGCGACCGGGTTCTACATCAGAGTGCACATGGAGCACAGGATCCCTCCGCGACAAACCCTCATCGTTCGCACTTGCAGCTACCCCGTTTCAGCGGCTTTCTCCGACGTTGATGTAGCCTGTCGCTATGCCGCGTTGCTGAAATCCATCTGGACCTTCTTCACCGCGTGCCTGCGTGCCGCCTAGTTTCCTAGTTTACCTTCTACGCCGTTGTAGCGCCGGTCTGTAACCGAACCTGTGTATGGATATGTATGTTGTAACGACTATGATGTTGTATCTGTTGCACTTCTTTTCTAACGTGCATGGTTACTTCATGAATGATCCCATACATTGTCATTGCTTGATGCTAAAAGCGACGTTTGCCGTCGCGTGAAGGCAGAACATCAGAAGCCTGCTGGTATTCTGCAACCACTTCCTATTCCTCTCTGGAAATAGGATAAAGTGCAAATGGATTTCATAACTGGTCTTCCTAAGTCTCAGAAGGGTCATGACGCTATTCTTGTCATCGTCGACCAACTCTCCAAGGTTGCACATTTTCTACCTGTTAAGGAGACTATCACTGCTAGTCAGTTAGCAGAACTTTACATCTCCAGAATTGTTTCTCTCCATGGTATTCCAAAGGAGATAAGTTCAGATCGTGGTGGTCTCTTCACTTCCAAGTTCTGGGAAAGTTTCCAACAAGCAATGGGAACTCATATTACTTGGAGTTCAGCTTATCATCCTCAGTCCCAAGGCCAAGTTGAGCGAGTTAACCAAGTGCTTGAAGATATGCTTTGAGCTTGTGTTATATCATTCGGTAAGAAGTGGGAGGAATCTCTTCCATATGCCGAGTTCTCTTATAACAACAGTTATCAAGCCAGCTTGAAGATGGCCCCCTTCGAAGTGCTATATGGCCGTAAGTGTCAAACCCCTCTGAATTGGTCAGAAACTGGGGAACGACCACTTGTGGGACCGGACATTATCCAACATGCCGAAGAACAAGTTCGAATCGTCCGGGAAAATCTCAAGGCGGCTCAGGACCGCCAGAAGAGCAACTATGATCGCAAGCGATGGGGTCTGACTTATCTACCAGGTGATCATGCTTATCTTCGAGTCACTCCTATGAAAGGTACTCGTCGTTTCGGAATCAAGGGCAAGCTAGCACCCCGCTATATTGATCCTTTCCGTATCGTGGCTAGCCGTGGACATGTGGCTTATAAATTGGAGTTGCCACCTCAATTCTCTCATATCCACGATGTCTTCCATGTGTCACAGCTTCGAAAATGTTTCAAAGAATCTCCGCATCGTGCAGTGGACCATGAGATGCTCGATCTGCAAGATGACTTATCTTATAAGGAGCAACCTATCCGCATTCTCGATGAAGCTGAACGTCGAACTCGTCAAAAGACGATCAAGTTCCTGAAAGTGCAGTGGTCGAATCATACTGAAGATGAAGCCACTTGGGAACGTGAGGATAATCTCCGAGCAGAATATCCTGAACTTTTTCCTTCTACCTCCTAAATTCTCGGGACGAGAATTTCTTTTAGAGGAGGAGAATTTGTAACACCCCTTTGTAATAAGCACTGTGATACTCTGTTGAATATGCCAAGTCCCCCCCCCCCCCCCCCCCCCCCCCCCCCCCCCCCCCCCCCCCCCCCCCCCCCCCCCCCCCCCCCCCCCCCCCCCCCCCCCCCCCCCCCCCCCCCCCCCCCCCCCCCCCCCCCCCCCCCCCCCCCCCCCCCCCCCCCCCCCCCCCCCCCCCCCCCCCCCCCCCCCCCCCCCCCCCCCCCCCCCCCCCCCCCCCCCCCCCCCCCCCCCCCCCCCCCCCCCCCCCCCCCCCCCCCCCCCCCCCCCCCCCCCCCCCCCCCCCCCCCCCCCCCCCCCCCCCCCCCCCCCCCCCCCCCCCCCCCCCCCCCCCCCCCCCCCCCCCCCCCCCCCCCCCCCCCCCCCCCCCCCCCCCCCCCCCCCCCCCCCCCCCCCCCCCCCCCCCCCCCCCCCCCCCCCCCCCCCCCCCCCCCCCCCCCCCCCCCCCCCCCCCCCCCCCCCCCCCCCCCCCCCCCCCCCCCCCCCCCCCCCCCCCCCCCCCCCCCCCCCCCCCCCCCCCCCCCCTTCTCTCTCCCTCGCGGTGTCGCCTCCCCCGTGGCTGCGCCGGAGCGCACCGACGAGGAGACGACACGGCGACGCCCACCGACGCGCTGGGGGGATAAGGCCGAAGCCATCCATCCCCCTGGCTTCCCCTGCCACTTCTCCGTCCTCCCCCTCGCTCGCCTCGCCTCGCTCCTCCTCTCAGATCCGGTGGCCGAGCGCCACCGTCGCCGCGAATCGTCGCCGCCGTGGGCACTGGCCTCCCCACGCCGTTTCCCCGTGTCCAGCAGCTCCGCAGGCGACCACTATGTTGACCGGCACCGCCTGGAGGAGCTGGGAGCCTCAGCATCGCGCTCACGCAGTCGTCTTCCCCCTCGGTCGCCGCCGATCTTCTTCGTCTCCGGCGCCGGTCTGCGGCTACTAAACTGTCGCCGGCTTTACTTAGCCACCCGGTGAGCTCCGCACCTCCTTCCCCTCCTCCCTGCGTCGCCTATCGATGCTCGTAGCCGTCGCGCCGCGCTTGGCCGAACGTAGCTCCGCCGCCGTTGCCACTACCATCGCTGCGGCCGCTGTCGAGCTCCTCTGAGCTCGCAGTCATGCTCGCTGTCGCGCTGCACGTCGAACGCGCCTACTGCCGTTGCCTGCCGTGCCCGGAGTCGCCGTCCCCGTTTTCACCCGAACGCCACCGCTGCAGATCTCGTCGCTGGCGCCGATTCCGGCTAGCTCCGGCAGCGCCACCACCACCAAACGACGCGGCTCGTTCGACTCGTTCGAACGAGCCCAACCACGCGCCGAACGGTGCCCCGTAGCACGTTTCCGGCGACGCCCGAGTGTCTCCTTCGCGTTTTTGGGCCCGTCGGCGTTCAGCCGCCGGCCGCCGACGTGGCACACGTGGGGCCCAGCCCTAAGAGGCTGCCAGTGGGCCCCCTGGCCCTGGGTTGACTACGTTGACCGGGTCAACGTCATTACTGTTCACCGCAGCGTATGACATGTGGGCCCTCCCGGTTAAATAAGCTAATTAAATGAAATTATAAATAAAACTGATTAATTAACCTATACAGACACTGACATGAGGGACCCACCCTCTAATTAACCCTCTGTTAGTTTAAAATAAACTCTGTTAAGTTAACAGAGGCTGACATGTGGGTCCCACTGGACCCACATGTTAGGTTTGACCAGAACAGCCGTTGTTGACCTGCTGATGTCAGCATGACATCATGCTGATGTCATAATTCAATTTTCGGCTAAATAAAATAATTCCAGAAATTCAAATAATCTTTAAAAATTCATATCTTTTAAACCGTAGCTCGGATCGAAAAAGTTTATACATGAAAGTTGCTCAGAACGACGAGCCGAGTCTGATCGTGCCGTCTGTTTTGATGCCAGAACCTCCTACGTAGAAGAACTCGCAACTCCAAGCTCGATTTCGGTATAGGAATAGTGCTCACCCTCTGGTAATTAAATCCCACGCTAATCCTAAAATAACCATGATGACTCAGGTGCATCTTTAGACAACCCTGCACTGCATCCTAGACGTAGCATGTACTGTGTTGCATCATTTGCCTTATATTTATCTGTTTCTTCCCCCTCTTCTCTCTCAGTAGACCCTGACGCCGACGTAGACCCCGAGGCCGACGCAGCTCCGGAGATCGACTGCGTCCCTGACGACCTTGCCTTTGCCCCCGAGCAGACAGGCAAGCACCCCCATTTTGAGCATTCCAATATCGCCTACTCTCTTCCCTCTTATGCTTGCACTAGATGTTACTGCTGCTGTTACTATCCTACTCTGTTGCATAGCCTGTTTACTTGTAACCTACTTTTGATACATGCCTGTTATCCTAAACTGCTTAGCATAGGATGGGTAGAGCCATGACAGAGACCCACTTGTCCCGACTGCCCCGCTGGAAACTCAGAAGACCCGTGCAACGGGATCGAAGATCAGACCTGGGCACCGCACATCACTTCCCCCTAAGTTGCTCGACACCACTGGGTTACCGTCGCGTGCCGAGGGTGACTCCTCTCTAGCACGTTTGATGTTAACCTTGTGGGTTAGTTACTCGGTCGTGGTAAGTGACAGTGATCTCCTCCTACACCACCCCCGATACCGACGCCGTCTTGCAACTTCTCAAGTGTGGGCTTTGAGGGTGAATCCTCTTCCGCTCACCTTGATGACAACATCAGGTGGAATTCCGTTCGAGGGTGATCCCTCAGGATTTCCCCTTGGTGTCAGACTCACAGTTACCATGGATACCATAACATGACACTGATACATGATACTAAAGATGGGTCGGCCCTGAGGGGTACCCGCGCGAGCTGATAAGCGAATTGATGTGGAGGCGGGTTGACCTGAGAGATGCCCGCGAGATAATGACGAGGCGTGGCCGGGCATTCCTAGCCCTTGCCGCAAGTCCTCGAGATGGGGCGACAGGGTCACATCGATCATGAGTCTCTGCTCGTTACCGCTGCTCCTAATCCATGAGCGGTTTGGATATTTGATCTGAGGGGCCTCTGGCCCGATAGCACTAACCATCACGTGGGCATATTATGGGCGTTCTGCGTCGTATACTTCAGCCGAAGCTTAATTGACGTCAGCGAGGAGCGGCCCGTTTTGGTTTGGACTGGGAACGCAACTGTGCTTGTATTAAGGGGTTGCTAGGTCTGCTTCCAAAATGTCCTCGCAACGTGCAGGGTTCCCGGGGCGAAGACCCAAGACCCCCGGGGGCATAGGTTAGTCCGGCGTGCTGACCTCTTATTAAGTATTTGGTCGGGTTGCGGCGTATTGTTTGGCCGAGGCCGGGCATGACCCAGAAAAGTGTGTCCGGCCGAAGTTAAGCAAGCGTGGTGGGTAAGTTGGTGCACCCCTGCAGGGAAGAAACTTCTATCGATAGCCTGTCCTACGGTAATGGACACTCGGAGTTGTATCCCGATCGGTACAATTAGAACATGATGAGATGATAACTGGATACTAGGGCTCTGGGATTGCTTTCTCGCGGGAGTCGAGAAAGGATCTTAGGCCGAGGTTGATGATACTACTACTACTTTACATTATGTTACTCTATTCTTTTCTATGCTGCAAGACTGAAGATGCTGAAGATGCTAGTCTTCGATAGGACTAGGCTCTCCCCCTCTATTCTGGCATTTCTGCAGCCCAGTCCACATAATCAGCCATTCCTTTGAAAATGTTGCATATGTAGTGTAGATCCTTGCTTGCTGAGTACTTCGGATGAGTACTCACGTTTGCTTTACTTTCTTTTTCCCCATATTCATTCAATGCCGACAGACGACGGAGCCCCTGAGACTGCCGCCCCAGTCTACGACTACGGCTACTACTACTACCCTCCCGGCGAGTACTACTACGAGGAGCCGGCTGACGACCAGGAGTAGGATTGGAGGGTCCAGGGCAGGAGGCCACGCCTTTCGATCGTAGTCTTTTATTTTACCCCGCCTCTGTGAAGGCTTATCACTCTGCTCTGTAATATATCTGTACCCAGATATCTAACGCTTCCGTTGATGCTTGTTGTCAACAAGCTTTGTATTCGAGCCCTCGAGGCCATGGCTTGTAATAAATGCTTGTATGACTTTATTTATGTTTTAGAGTTGTGTTGTGATATCTTCAAGTGAGTCCTAGGCTTGATCGTGCGCATTTGTGTGTATGGTTAGTGCACGATTAAGCCGGGGTCGTCACACTTGTGTTGGGGTAGTTGTTGTTGTAGCATTGTCTGTTGTGAGGTTGCTTTGTTTGTTGCGTTCATTCTTGTTTTTGGGGTTGTTGACATCATCCTGCTGTTGGAGTTCATCTTTGCCTGGCGTGCTATTGGCACATTCCTAAAAGTATTGAGACAGTTCTTTTCAGTTCAGGTATGAAAACAGGGCTTTGCTTTAGATGGCATCATGCATTACTATTTATTTACCTGTTTCTACCGGTTTATCTTCTTCTTGTCAATTCCCATGTCCCTTGATTTTGTTCTTCTCTTCCTCTCTTCGTCTTTTTTTCCTTTCTCATGTTTCTGTTCTGGCTACGACTTCTTTCGTGCGGTTGCCATCGACTAGTGTACTTGTGGCTGCTGCATCTGCTTGCCCTAGCATCTGCAGGGGCGCCTCGTCTGTTAAGTTCTTTCTGCAAACTATGTCCTGAAATTCTCTGTGTTGTTCGATAGCTTTGATCAGGGACATTGTTTGTTGCACCACTGAGTTCTTGGATTTTTGATCCAATCTCTCCTCTTGTTCGTTGCATTGGTGTTCAGCCCTGGTGGTTACTTCGGGTAACTGTTTTGCTTCGTCGAGCACTTTTTCCAACAATTCCTTTATCCTTTCGAATCTTTCTTCTGATCCTGTGCTGGTGCTTGTGTTGGGTTCCCTGCTTCCACTGGTGCCGACATGTGGTTCGCGCTGGCGCTTGGGTGGAGGTGGTAGCAGTTTGGTCGTGTGCTGGTGTTGCTGTTGTCTACGATGTTGTCCTGGTATCTGTTGAATTGAAGACGAAGGTGTTGCTGTGCTGGCATAGAAGATCCTCTCTGTTGTTCCTTTCCATGTCTGCATCATTTCGGTAGAATGGAGTTGATTAGAATGGAAACCGTTTTTAAAAGGCAGGACTGATTTATGTACAATAGAGCTATACCTGTATCTTGCCAAATTCATAGTCATCTGGTCATGCTTTTCCGTCCCTTTTCATGTCTGCTCTAGCTATTTTCGCTAGGTGACTCTCTTTGAGATGGTTTGCTCGTGGTAATGAGTTCTTGTCCATTGTCTTGGCAATGTTCCGCATTTCTTTGGTGTCGGTTGGCAGCTGCAGGGAGTCGAGGTACATGATTACTGGTCCTTGTACCAAACCATTGATGTGCTTTTTGTTCTTTATTTCTTGATCCAGCGTCCTGTGATGCTACCATTTCTTGGCTCCTTCCTTAATTCTTTCAATGATTACCTCGCAGAAATCCATCTGTGCCATTTCTTCATAGTTCATGTCCTTGACCATTATCGCTTGTTGGCTGAAGATAGCGGCGGTTGACCCGCAGACAATGTTGTGGAAAAAAATAAGGAAAATATTTTAACTGATCAGCTGTTTGATTCTTCGTCATCTAGTTGCACCAATTTTTCTAGCTCCTCGAACAGTTGTTTTGGCTTGAAATCTGGACGTTTGAAGCCAAGGTCTAACATCAGTTCTTTCATTGAATTTTGGCAAGTCCGTGGCCTTGGTGCTGACTTTTGCGTGCCGTTTGGGTATTCAAAGACCTTGTGGATAGCTTCCTTGGTAATCTTGATTTTTTTTGTCTTTGGTAGCATCACCGAACGTTATTGTCATGCTTTCTGTGTCCAGATTGTTGTAGATGTGTGCTGCAAGTGGTCTGCAGATGGAGCCCTTTAGTTTGCAGTTCTCTATGCTGCCAAATCCTGCCGTCCTAACATCTTGCCTGTGATGTTCTTTAAGTAATTTCCATGCTTTCTTGACATGAGTGAATGCTGCCCCTGCCTTGCTTAGGCATTTGTCTTCATCTGTTGCTTCCTCGTGTTCGTCAACTATTGGTGCTGCCAATTCTTTTCCGCTTGTCTTTCTCCGCTTAACATCCTTCTGGCTTGATTTGGGCTGTTTAAAAAAAGGGTTTTGTTAGAAAGGAACGTTTGATTTTGAGTGTTGAATAGTGGTATTAAAAATTAGTACATAAGTGTTTTTTTACATTGTCGTCCTCTTCTGCGTCATTGTCATGCTCTTCGGCATCATCGATGTCTGTAGGAATGAAATCTGCATCATGTTGTTTGTCATCGTTGGCATCATCGGTATCTGAATCATTGCTGTTGGCATCGTCTTGTTCTTCTTCTACCCTTTGTCATTTGTTTTTCTTCTTGCTTTGACCTTGTTTCTTTGTGGCGGTTGGTGTTGTTGGTGGAAGTACCATTAGAGGCATTGGCTGATGCTGCAAGGTAGTAGTGTCGTCGTTGTTTTCAACATTGTCCTTTTGCTTTTGTCTTTTTGCTCCAGGAGTAAAAACAGTGCTGGTATCTGATTTTCTCTTTTTTTTTGCTTGTTGCTAGATGTTTACTCCTATTCAGCCTAGTGTAAGTTACCATTTCTGCCGGAGGTGCTTTGTTCTTGATGTTTTGTTGTGTGCCCTTTTCTGATGAATGAGGAGAGATGATGTCTGTTTCTGCGATTTCAATATCACCGTCTTCGTGTCCTGCATAATGATCAGGTAACAAAAATGGATATAGTTTGGTTTGAAAAAATTCATACAGATATAAAATATATTTCTTCCACGATTATGCATAAGGAATGTGAAACTCCCAAAAGGGCTTTTTGGTCTCTTTGTCTTGGGTTAAAAAAGGTTATTAATACTGTTATTGATTGAGCTAATCAGGGGATAGAAAATATGAAATATGGTTATAAGTGCAGCTGAGGAAGTGAAGTCAGGGTGAAGCATTTTCTGAGGCAAAAATGCACACTCCAGGTGATATTTCATAATGGGAGCAATATCATTAAGTAGAGTGGAAGATTTACTGGGTAAGATAAACTATTTTTGAATTAAAAATAACATAGTGTGTGAACATTTTTAATGTTTTCTATAGAGAAATATATAAAGAGGGGCAGGTAGTTTTATTTGTAGAATAGTTAAGTTATTATTGTCAAGGAGAGCAGTTAAGTTATTAATGTCTCTATATAGTTTTTGGTAGATCGACAGTGGACACTTTGCTCAAAGCTTTGACAGGAGCTTGCTAGATTGCATGCTCTTCCTCAGGGTCTTCGTCAGTACCTTGCTGGGTGTTAGGTTCTTCGTGAGGCTTTCTCATTGCTGCAGAAAAAATGGCCAGGTTTTAGAAGCAGAGTTGAGTGTCACAGAAAAAAAAGACATGCGTTGTGTGAAAAAAAATTGTATGGATAGAGAGGCACAGATTGTTTCACCGTACAAGCACAGGTACACCTATTCTTTGTTCATGGTTTTTCACACCAGAGGCACTTAATTTGAAAACAGTTACAGTCAGGGGACAATGGATGTAGAAAATCTCGTGTAATTATCAGGTTTGGCCTCTCAGGATGCTTGCAGGGTTTAGATGTATTGAGGTATTCTAGTTAGTGATGTGGCAGCTATAGTACGTTTAAGCACATATCGTTTGGCGAAAATTCCAGGGCGGAGAGCAGTAGCATTTCTATTAAATCTCATCTGTACGGTAGTTCAATTTGTTAGACAAATTGATTTAAGGTATTTGAAAACTCGTTGGCAGCGGTGGCTAGGGTTGCTGTCCCTGGAAGCGGAAAAATCACTACGACCTACTCGGCGGAATGGAATGGGATAGAATGATAATTACCCTCAGTTACTTGTGTGGTGTTCCTCGCTTCCATTGGCTTATTGTGTCGTTGCTCTTTTTTTGTTGCGATCTCCACCGCCGGTGTTGAAGTCATCGTCGTCAGTCGCCGTAACTGGTGGGGTTCTTGGTGTTGTCGTGGGCAGTGTTTGACGGTCTGTATGTCGAAGCGGAGGGCGGTTGGCGAACGTGGTGGCGGTTGTCCGGTGACGCAAAGTCGATTTTGAATTTGTGTTTGAGTGCAGAAGGAAGGAGGAGATCGTGTGGGAGTGACGAAGGTTTCTAGATTTATTGTGCGAGAGGCGGAGCAAGAGAGTAGAAGAGGGAGGGGGAGATGGAAACTATCGAATCATCGCTAATCTTCAACCGCCCGTTCGAGCATCAAGATTCGTGCTGCCTGGCTGGGGTTTTTTTTGTCGGTCGGTGGAAACTATGGAAACAGTCAGTCGGTGGGACGCTAGCATTTTTATTTTATTTTAGTGGTGACACTGGTAGTGCGGAAGTGAAGCCTCTCTACAGGCATGTGGATGCAGGCACATGAGGCACGGAAGTGTAGGTTCTACACGCACGTGGATGCAGGCACAGGAGGCATGGAAGTGAAGCTTGTACATGGTTGGGTGTGGTGATTCTCGAGTACTGGTTTGGTATCTACCCTCTGGGTGTACAAAAGTGTGGTAGTAGAGGTCCGAACACTCGGTTAGAGAGGCACAGTTGTGAAGTCTGTAAAGCCACGGAGGTTTGGCACCACGGGGCATGTAAGAGAGACGACAAGTGTCACATGATTCACGTGGATGTAGTCACGGGAGGGACGGAATTGTAGGCACCACAGGTACGGACTTGCGGCTTCTCGAGGCATGGGTATCAACCCTATAGGTGTACAAGAGTGTGGTGGTAGAGGCATGTGTCAGAATGCTCCATTACAGAGGCACGGTTGTGAAGTCTCAGGAGTCACACGCGGGCGTGGCACCAGGACCACGTAAGAGTCACGGTGCCTGTCACATTAGGCACATTTGTGCAGGCACGGAAGGCACAAAAGTTAAGTCACCACAGGTACGTACGTGGGGTTTCTCGAGTGATGGGTGTGTGGACCCTCTGGATGCACAAAAATGTGGTGGCAAAGGCATGGGTCCGAATACTCGGTTAGAGCACCACGTTTGTCAAGACACGTGGGTGTGGCACTGTGGAGCATGTAAGAGTCACGGCAAGGGTCACGTGAGGCATGTGTACGTAGGCACGGGAGGCATGACATTGAAGGGAAGACGAGCACAGACTTGCGGTCTCTCGAGGCACGGGGTATCAACCTTGTGGATGCACAAGAGTGTGGTGGGAGAGGCATGTGTCAGAATGCTCGGTTACAGAGGCACGGTTGTGAAGTCTCAGGAGTCACACGCGGGCGTGGCACCAGGACCACGTAAGAGTCACGGTGCCTATCATGTTAGGCACGTTTGTGCAGGCACGGAAGGCACAAAAGTTAAGTCACCACAGGTATGTACGTGGGGTTTCTCGAGTGACAGGTGTGTGGACCCTCTGGATGCACAAAAATGTGGTGGCAAAGGCATGGGTCCGAATACGACGAGCCCGCGTCCAACTGCCTCCTCCGCGACCCAAACCACGCCACAAAAAGGCAACTCCGCTTCCATTGCCGCTCAATTCCGAAAACACCATTGCCGCTCCATCTCAACTAGCAACTCCCCACAATCTCTGTCTCAAGGCCGCCATCGCTGGAGGAGGGTAATGGCGGAGGAACTATCTGTCAAGCGTCCCCGTGGTGAGATGTCCGACCAGAGCACCGAGGTCGACGACATTCAGGTCCCCGGTCAGAAGTTTGACTACACCAGGTACCTCGAGGAGGTTGACATCCACGGCAAGGAGAAGTTGTATGCCGTATGCACCAGCTGTCGGTGTAGTGAAAACCAGGGCTACACTAACCGCCGGGCATGGGCCACGGCGGTATGCAATTACACTAAGGAGGATCCATCTTCACCGACAAGCGCTACGTCGACAAGCAAGACTCAAGCCACCTACCCGGCAAGAAGCATTCCACCTTGCCAGGGAGGCCAGAACCAGAAGACAAGACGACAGCGAGGCTCCTTGCCGAGGATGCCCACGAGGCCCCGACAAGGCTCCTGCCGAAGATACCCACGAGGCCCCAGCAAGACTCTTGCCGAGGGCGCTCGCAAGGCCCTGGCAAGACCCTTGCCGGGAATACTAGCAAGATAGCGGCAAGGCTTTGCTGCCACATCGCCGACCCAGCTCAGCGGCTGACCCACCAACTAAGCAAGTACCCACATGGCAGTGCGTGGCTTCTAGGCCAACTAGTCAAGCACCTGCGTGGTGGCATGCGGATCTTCGTGAAGACCCTGTCACCGCACCAGCACAGCAGCCAGCCAGCCAGCCTGGCGCTGCATGCCTCGTCGGCCTGGACGCGCGTCGAAGCAAGGCGAGGCGGCGACGGATAGGATGAGCTCTGTTGCCATCCCCAATAAAGCAAGAGGGGCACGTCGGCAGCGCATTTAATGCGTTTTGTCCCGCAGCGCCCAAGGATAGACTCATCCACTGTACACCTTTCCACCTCCTGTGTGCCACTGTGGCGACCCCTTTGACATATAAAAGGAGTCCCGAGGCGTATTGTGGGGGGGAAGGGGGAAGGATTCAGATCTTTTGGGCCAGTGACACCCCATAGCTAGTTCAAGCACACAAGAACACTCAAATACATACACCGAAGCAGGAGTAGGGTATTACGCACTTTTGCAGCCCAAACCTGGATAAACCCCCGCGTTTATCTTCTCGACCCGCTCTTTCCACAGCCCCGCGCCCACCAACCGTAGCAGAAGGGATCCGCACCCCGTGATCCCATAGGTGTCGTTTCCACCGACATCTTTGGCGCGCCAGGTAGGGGGCGCAAGCTGTGAAAATCTGGTTGAGAGGCCAACGTATCGATCTTTCCCGACGAAGGTGGCGCTGGAAGAGAGGCCACGTTGATCGGCCACGCCCTAGTGCCATCCGCAGCCGTGACAACCATCTGCGTCGTTGTAAAAAGCTAAGTCACACGAGATCCCAAGTAATTTCGTTTACCTAAGTTATCCTTCCTCGAAAGATCTCGTTCTTTGTATGGGAAACCTACATGCAATCGGACCCTTCCGCTATTGGCAACGCCCTTGTCCTGTTTCGAGTCCGCTCAACAGTTCGAGCGGCCGCGTCGAGAACGGCAAGGTGGCCTACCCGCTACTAGCAGCGCCCATGTCTTGCCTCGAGTCCGCTCGATGGTTCATGCATCTGCGCTGGGGAGCGGCGAGGTGGTTTGCCCGGCGGCAAGCGCCCATCCCGGCAGGTTGCTAAGGACCCGTCCTCAAAGCGCCCCGGCATGGACTTCCGTGCCGGCAACCTAATCCAACTAAGCGTAGGGTGTGTACATACAAGGAAAGATCAAACAGGAAGATAGCATGCATTATTTATTTGAGATATTTGCATTAACCCGTATGCTAAGGAGCCTTCTCAGTGTTAGTGCGCTCCTAGTTGCCTCGAGTCCGCTCGGCGATGTGAGCAGCTGCACTGAGGCTGGGAAGGTAAACCTTTTCGGGAGACGGCATTCCCGGCAAGCCGCTAAGGACCCATTCCTCAAAGCGCTACTGACTGGATCGTGCGCATCGGAAAGCATTCCAACAGGCATAGGGAATTTTTGGCAGATTCAAAATTTACAAGTGAGTTAAGTGCAATTCAGATGCTAATCAACTTGTCGTATCAATACGCAGTTGCGACTCGGGGGCTAGCAGCGCCTCTGGAGAAGCCTTCTTGGCATCGAGAACCCAGAGTTCTCTGCTGAGATCATGAAAGCCTTCCCAGCAACCAGCTTGCCGGAAGCCAGCATCGAGAATCCAGAGTTCTCTGCTGAGAACATGAGCCTTCCCGGCAACCATCTTGCCGGGAGCCAGCATCGAGAATCCAGAGTTCTCTGCTGAGATCATGAAAGCCTTCCCGGCAACCAGCTTGCCGGAAGCCAGCATCGAGAATCCAGAGTTCTCTGCTGAGATCATGAAAGCCTTCCCGGCAACCAGCTTGCCGGAAGCCAGCATCAAGAATCCAGAGTTCTCTGCTGAGAACATGAGCCTTCCCGGCAACCATCTTGCCGGGAGCCAGCATCGAGAATCCAGAGTTCTCTGCTGAGATCATGAAAGCCTTCCCGGCAACCAGCTTGCCGGAAGCCAGCATCGAGAATCCAGAGTTCTCTGCTGAGAACATGAGCCTTCCCGGCAACCAGCTTGCCGGGAGCCAGCATCGAGAATCCAGAGTTCTCTGCTGAGATCATGAGTCTTCCCGGCAACCAGCTTGCCAGGAGCCAGCATCGAGAATCCAGAGTTCACTACTGAAATCATGAGCCTTCCCGGCAACCAACTTGTCGGAAGCGCGCATCAAGCCTCATCGAACAATCTGCAACCGTGACCCATGCCATGCTTGGTCCTGTCTCTAGCGTCAAATTCATGGAGTTCTCCGCTGAAGTCAGGCTCGGGGGCTACTGTCGGTGTAGTGAAAACCAGAGCTACACTAACCGCCGGGCATGGGCCACGGCTGTATGCAATTACACTAAGGAGGATCCATCTTCACCGACAAGCGCTACGTTGACAAGCAAGACTCAAGCCACCTACTCGGCAACAAGCATTCCACCTTGCCAGGGAGGCCAGAACCAGAAGAACCAGAAGACAAGACGACAGCGAGGCTCCTTGCCGAGGATGCCCACGAGGCCCCGACAAGGCTCCTGCCGAAGATACCCACGAGGCCCCGGCAAGACTCTTGCCGAGGGCGCTCGCAAGGCCCCAGCAAGACCCTTGCCGGGAATACTAGCAAGACAGCGGCAAGGCTTTGCCGCCCCATCGCCGCCCCAGCTCAGCGGCCGACCCACCAACTAAGCAAGTACCCACGTGGCAGTGCGTGGCTTCTAGGCCAACTAGTCAAGCACCTGCGTGGTGGCATGCGGATCTTCGTGATGATCCTGTCACCGCACCAGCACAGCAGCCAGCCAGCCTGGCGCTGCATGCCTCGTCAGCCTGGACGCACGTCGAAGCAAGGCGAGGCGGCGACGGACGGGATGAGCTCTGTTGCCATCCCCAATAAAGCAAGAGGGGCACATCGGCAGCGCATTTAATGCATTTTGTCCCGCAGCGCCCAAGGATAGACTCATCCACTGTACACCTTTCCACCTCCTGTGTGCCACTGTGGCGACCCCTTTGACATATAAAAGGAGGCCCGAGGCGTACTGTGGGGGGGAAGGGGGAAGGATTCGGATCTTTTGGGCCAGTGACACCCCGTAGCTAGTTCAAGCACTCAAGAAAACTCAAATACATACACCGAAGCAGGAGTAGGGTATTACGCACTTTTGCGGCCCAAACCTGGATAAACCCCCGCGTTCATCTTCTCGACCCGCTCTTTCCACAGCCCCGCACCGCCAACCGTAGCAGAAGGGATCCGCACCCCGTGATCCCATATGTGTCGTTTCCACCGACACCAGCAATCCAGACGAAGTCGACAAGATGATCACCAGGATCAGGAAGAGGGTCTGCAGCTTGTACCCTCAGCACATCAGCGTTGATGTTGAGTATACCAAGGGAGACGAACCTCCACAGAGGGCAGCAGTTCTGCAGTTATGCGTGGAGGAGCTCTGCCAGGTATACCACATTAGCGCGGCAACAAAATGGTGAACCATCCTACAAATTCAACCTCCTCATGCATCTATTTAATTAGTGATGCACCCTGAAATTTGATTAAATTAGTTTATAAACTTGATGTACTAGTGAAGTTTCTGAAGTAGATGCAGTAGAATAGATTTTGAATCTGACGTACCAGATCAATTTATGAATTCGATGCACTAGATTAATTTATGAATTTGATGTATGAGATTATTTTCTGAACTTGATGTACTGGTGTAGTTTATATTCTTGATGCAATAGTATAGTTTCTTGAATTGATGTAGTAAAGTAGTTTCTGAATTTGGCCTTATGTTTTTATCATCAGAAAGGAAAACTAAACTAGTAATAAGAAGCATATAGGTCATTGACTCAAGTGTAAATACCAAAAGAAAAATAACGTGTTGTGCTTAAATTTAATTTCTGAACTTTGTACAGTAGTTTCTAAAACTTATTCATCCATGAATTATACTATATAAACATGTACTTGAGGGGTTCACCTTCAATCTGTCATCCCCCTTGCAGGCCCAAGAGCCTGCGCCCGTTCCTGAAGGAGGACAGGTTCTACACCTTTGTCGGCTTCAGTATTGAAGGTGACAAAGAGAAGCTGCAGAGATCTGGTTTGGAGATCAACCCCGACAAGTACATCGACATCCAGCGCAAATGGAGAGTTCTATTCAAGGAAAGAAAGAGGTTCCACTTTTTGGCTGATGTTGCAGGCAGCGTGATCCACCCATTCTACAACAAGATGAAGAAGAAGATTGACAGGGATGAAGACCATAAACTATGGGGGATCAGCCCACTGCCAAATTACCTCATCGAGTATGCAGCGATAGATGCGTACGCCACCTACGAGTCATGGAAGAAAATTGAAAACATCAGAGAAGGTCTGGAGAGTGCAAAAGAGGCAGAGAAGAATTATGACGATCCCTACTACGGCTACTAGTGATGATGAAAACTTAAAAATCTGGCCTTGGAGTTGCTTTTATTTGTGCTTGTCCTTTCTATTGTTTTGAGTTCGTAGTCTACCCTAGTGTCATCTGTATCAGGTTAAACAAGTTTGCTTATGTCATGTTCGTAGTTTGTTTATTTGATTTGAACAAGTTATGTAGCTTGCTTAGTATTATGTTTATGCAGCAATCATGTCATTTTGACGTAGTTATGTTGCTCTTCACTCTAAGAACAACAAAATACAGTAAGTTCTAGCCGATCGAAACATTCAGTACTAAAAAAATCAGTTTCTATCAGGCCAGAAAATTAATAAGCACTACGACAAAAAATGCTAAGAAGCATGGTTTCGCATCTTCTTAAGCACTGACAGGCTAAGGATAACAGTTCCAGTACTCCAAAACACTAAGTACATTTATAGACCATCAGTTAGAGAGGCACGGTTGTGAAATTTCCAGAGCCACTGTCATGTGGCTGCAGAGGCATAGGATTGAATAGACATTTACAGAACCATGTCATGAGGTACGGGTGTGTAGGCACCAGAGGCACGAGAGTCGTGGGGCTTCTCGAGGCACAGGTGTGAACCCTACGGGTGCACAAGAGTGTGGTGGCAGAGGCATGTGTCCGAATGAGAGGCACGGTTGTGACGTCTCTGGAAGCACGCGGGCGTGGTACGACGACCACGTAAGAGTCATGGCGCGTGACACGTTAGGCACGTGGATGCAGGCACGGAAGGCACATAAATGTAGCCACCACAGGCACGGACGTGGTGTTTCTCGAGGCAAACGGGTATCAACCCTCTAGATGCACAAGAGTGTGAGGTTTCGTGAGGCACTGGTCTCAACCCTCTGGATGCACTGTGGTGTGGTAGCAGAGGCATGCTTCCGAATACTGTGGTAGGGAGCCACCATTGTGGATGCATGCACCGAAGGCGCGGAAGTGAAGCCTCTACAGGCACGGTCGTGCGGCTTCTCGAGGATACACAAAAAGTGTGGCAGCAGTGGCATGGGTCGCAATACGCAGTTAGAGAGACACAGTTTTGAAGTCTCTAGTGCCACGGGCGAGTGTTATTACAGGGGCAGCAGGCACGGAAGTGAAGGCATTACAGGCACGTAAGAGTCATGGTGCGTGACATGTGAGGCATGTGGATGCATGCGCCTGAGGTGCGGAAGTGAAGCCTCTACAGGCACGGACGTGCGGCTTCCCGAGGCACTGGTATCAACCCTGTGGATGCAAAAAAGTGTGGTGGCAGAGGGATGCATCCGATGACTTAGTTAGGGAGGCATGGTGGTGACATCTCTGGAAGCACGCGGGCATGGTACGGCGACCACGTAAGAGTCATGGCGCGTGACATGTTAGGCACGTGGGTGCAGGCACGGAAGGCACAGAAATGAAGCCACCACAGGCATGAACGTGGGGTTTCTAGAGCCAAACGGGTTTCGCGAGGCACTGGTCTCAACCCTCTGGATGCACTGTGGTGTGGTAGCAGAGGCATGCTTGCGAATACTGAGGTAGGGAGCCACCATTGTGGATGCATGCAGTGGAGGCACGGAAGTGAAGCCTCTACAGGCACGGACGTGCGGATTCTCGAGGATGCACAAAAAGTGTGGCAGCAGTGTCATGGGTCAGAATACACAGTTAGAGAGGCATAGTTTTGAAGTCTCTAGACCCATGGGCGAGTGTTACTAAAGGGGCAGGAGGCACGGAAGTGAAGGCATTACAGGCACGTAAGAGTCACGGTGCATGACATGTGAGGCACGTGGATGCATACACTGGAGGCATGGTTGGCAAGCCTGTACAAGCATGCTCCTGGGGCTTTTCGACGCAAACAGGCAGCAACCCTCTGGATGCACGAAAGTGTGGCACCAGAGGCATAACCACACCATGCCTTAGGCGCAAGACCGCGACAAAACACTTAGGCGCGGTGCATTAACTTCTATCTCGTTTCTTGTTTCTTGACATATCAACCAATAAGAGATGTGGGGTGTGCATGCTTTTAATGACTTGAGACTACCAAACACGACATGCAGTGGTTCCCCCCCCCCCCCCCCCCCCCCCCCCCCCCCCCCCCCCCCCCCCCCCCCCCCCCCCCCCCCCCCCCCCCCCCCCCCCCCCCCCCCCCCCCCCCCCCCCCCCCCCCCCCCCCCCCCCCCCCCCCCCCCCCCCCCCCCCCCCCCCCCCCCCCCCCCCCCCCCCCCCCCCCCCCCCCCCCCCCCCCCCCCCCCCCCCCCCCCCCCCCCCCCCCCCCCCCCCCCCCCCCCCCCCCCCCCCCCCCCCCTTGGTCACGGTGCACAACCTAAGATGACTTATTCACCTAGACGGAGGGAGTACTGTCAGATTCCTACCGTTTTCCGTTGTCCCATTTTTTGTTTTGAAATGATATTTATATCAAAATCTTACTAAATCCGTGAATTAACTTGCATGCGTCTCAAGGTGGCTCCTTAGTGAAAACGTGTGTAACAGACGTAGACACGAACGTGACTCTCTCTAATACCAAACAATGCCTCATTGGAACGCATGACCGCGACTCTCCACAACAAAACATTTCATACACAGAGTCAGGAGTGTGCCTGTTGCATTAGTAACAGAGTGCCAACTCGGCTTCACTTCCACGCACCTCACAGTGACTCACCAGAGAAAACGTAGGTAACACACGCAAGCACAAACATGACTCTGGCTAATAAGAAGACTTGCCTCCGCCGGATTCATGTCCATACCTCTCAAAGAGAACTAGTGAGCGGAATCATTTGGAAATACCAAAAGCATACCCCCATGGGAACGTGACTCTGTCTAATAGGTAAACATGCTTCTTTTGAGTTCATCTCCATGCCTCCCCAAATGAATTGGCGAGCGGAATCATTTGGAAGACAAAGAACCATTAACGTGACTCTGAGTAACGCCAAAAACCATGCCCCCGTGGGTGTCACAACCACACTAAAATCAAAAGAATGCAAGCGCCCCACCGTCACACAGTTAAGCAAGCAAGCAAAAAATGTCCGTTGTCCCATTTTTGCTTTGAAACGATATTTATATCAAAATTTTACTAAATCCACGAATTAACTTGCACGCGTCTCAAGGTGGCTCCTTGGTGAAAACGTGTGTAACAGACGCAGACACGAACGTGACTATCTCTAATACCAAACAATGCCTCATTGGAACGCACGACCGCGACTCTCCACAACAAAGGAACGTCTTGACAGGGAAAACATTTCATACACAGAGTCGGGAGTGTGCCTGTTACATTAGTAACACAATGCCAAGTTAGCTTCACTTCCACGCACCTCACAGTGACTCGCCAGAGAAAACGTATGTAACACACGCAAGCACAAACGTGGCTAATAAGAAGACTTGTCTCCGCCGGATTCATGTCCATGCCTCTCCAAGAGAACGAGTGAATGGAATCATTTGGAAATAGCAAATTAACGTGACTCTGAGTAACGCCAAAGCATACCCCCGTGGATGTCACAACCACACTAAAATTAAAAAATGTTAGCGCCCCACCGACTCACAGTTAAGCAAGCAAGCAAAAAATGTCTGTTCTCCCATTTTTTGTTTTGAAATGATATTTATATCAAAATCTTACTAAATCCATGAATTAACTTGCACGCATCTTGAGGTGGCTCCTTAGTGAAAACGTGTGTAACAGACGCAGACACGAATGTGACTCTCTCTAATACGAAACAATGCCTCATTGGAACGCACGACCGCGACTCTCCACAACAAAGGAATGTCTTGACAGGGAAAACATTTCATACACAGAGTCAGGAGTGTGCATGTTGCATTAGTAACACGGTGCCAACTCACTTCCACGCACCTCTCAGTGACTCGCCAGATAAAACGTATGTAACACACGCAAGCACAAACGTGACTCTAGCCAATAAGAAGACTTGCCTCCGGCGGATTCATGTCCATGCCTCTCCAAGAGAACGGTTGAACGGAATCAGTTGGAAATACCAAAAGCATACCCCCGTGGGAACGTGACTCTGTCTAATGGGTAAACATGCTTCCTTTGAGTTCATCTCCATGCCTCCCCAAATGAACTGGCGAGCGGAATCATTTGGAACACAAAGAACCATTAAGGTGACTCTGATTAACGCCAAACCATGCTGCCGTGGGTGTCACAACCACACTAAAATCAAAAAATGCTAGCGTCCTACCGACTCACAGTTAAGCAAGCAAGCAAAAAACAAAATCATCAAAGCAGACAGAAAGTTGCACCAATCTTGATGTCCAAACGGATGGTCGAAGATTTGAGACGGTTCGCCATCTCCATGGGAGGGTGAGCGTTGGTGGCCTCACTTCCACATGTCTCACCGTGAAACGTCAAAGAAAACGTCTGTAACACGCGCAGACACGAACATGAGTCTGTCTAACTTGTAAATGTGCTTCCTATGGGTTCAGGTCCATGCCCCTCCAAACGAACTGGCGAGCGGGATCAATTGGAACACAAAGAAGCATGAACGTGACTCTGGGTAACGCCAAACCATGCCCCCCATGGCTGTCACCACTCTAAAATAAAAAATGCTAGAGTCCCACCGACCGCAAGCAAGCAAAGAACAAAGCCCATCGAAGCCCACAGAAAGTTGCACCAATCTTTATGTCCAAATGGACGGTCAAAGATTCGAGACGGTTCGACCATTTGCCTCTCTCGCTCTACTACCTTCTTGCTTTTCCTTTCGCACCGAAAATCTCAAACACTTCGCCACTTCCCCTCTCTTGAACACCCTCCTCTCTCCTTCTGCCCCCATTGTCCAATCCAGCAGACCAACCAAAAATCGAAATCGAGTTCGCCTCACCCACCAGCTGCCATCCACTTCGAGATACAGACAGTCGGTCGGTGCCCGCGATAGCACCAAAAACCTCTCCCGGTGGCGGCGACTGACGGCGAGGACCTGTGCTGTCAACACCGGCGGCGGAGATGCCAGCAGAGACCAGGGACAAAAACTAGCCGATGGATGCGACGAATCCCTCGCAAGCAATCGAAGGTAAAAAAAATATTAATCCATTACATTCCATTACCACAGGTCGATCGAAGCGATTTTTTCCCTTTTTCACGGACATGAACCCTAACTGCCAAACCAACCGTGTTTTCCAATAGTCTGCTTAAACTTGTCTAACAAAATTGAAATAGGGTAGACACGTGTGCAATAGAATGCTACCCCTACCCACCACAGAAATTTGCTCGCAAGATATTTGCTTAAAACGTACTGTACATGCCAGAACCATCTAGGACACCGCTGTAGATTCAAACGATGAGAGCATCCTTACACATCAAACCTGGTACTTACACCAGATTATTTATATCCGTTGGTTGTATCTGTTTCAAATTATGTGCCTCTCTCATGTTAAAATGTGTGCTCGAAGAATAGGTCTGGTTGTGCTTATAGCGTGAAACAACCAGTGCCTCTCCGACAATGCCATTTTTTTGTCCACGGGATGCATCTCCTCTTTTGCTGTGAAATTCAATTCTGCTTCTAGTGCTGCTAACATCTGGCCATTTTTGTGCAGCAAGGACTGGTAACAAGGAAAACATGATACCTGCAGAAGAGCCTGATGTGCAACAAGGTACTATAAAAGGCTCACATATTCCATATAATAAAACCTATATAGCAGCAGCAGTAAGTTAACCACTTACGTCCACACAATCCTGGAAAATTACACTTCATTGAAATTTTTCACACAATGTGTATTATTCTTCATTCAAAAACATTTTATCTTATATTCTAAACCTTACAATTATTCCTCCAATTTACAGAATATCATTTGTGGTGTATTTTGCCTATAAAAAAACACTTCCCCTCACTTCACTGAACTTCACAGCAGCCATACTGCTGACACCTGACCCTAATTTCTATCACTAATTGAGATACTCTGCACATATTTGTTCTCGCTGCTTTTGTCATCTCTGCTACTGTTCTCATTGCTGCTGCTGACTGTTCCGCCCGTTCTTTGTTGAGTGGAGGTTTTTGGGCATCTGCTTGTTCTTTCTTTTTGAGTTCATCGCCGCTGTTGTCGTTTTTGTCTTGTAGCTTTTCAAACGTAGAGGTGGCTAAGTGGGAATGCATTTGAGGTCAAGAAATGAAAGGAAAGGGCTATCTTATGAGTTTATGTAGATTAAGTTTCATATTCTATTATGTACAGTTGTGCAAGACATAGTTTTAAAACTATATCCCATTTTTTTCGATGATACTACGTCTTCCTTTTCTTACATAATTTTCGTGCAGGTCATGGAGGAGGAGATAGTGAAACAATACTGTCTGAACTTAATATTGAATATCCAGAACCACAAGGCATCTCTCCTGACCCGTCAGAAAAAAGAACAAAGCAGAACATGGACAACGAAGCACCTGACCAAGTGCCAGTACTAGTTTTCAGCAGGAAGGGCAGCAAAAAACAAGTAACTAGCAGCAGAAAAGAGATGCAATCAGAAACCAAGACTGTTGTTCCTCCTAGAGCAAAAAGACAAAAGAGAAAGGACAAAACTCAACTCATCAACGACGATACTACCTTGCAACAGCAGCAGCCAAGTCCTCTAATGGTGCTCCCGCCAGTAGCTCCACACATCAAGAATAAACTAACTGAAGGCAAGAAGAAAAACAAACGACAACGGGTGGAAGAAGACGAGGATGATGCCAGCAAAGAGACAGAGTGTGATACTGCCGACGATGGCACAAAACATGATGATGATTTCATTCACACAGAGGGTGATGCCGCCGCACAGGACAACAGTGCTGCCGCAGAGGACAGCAACGATGATGTAAAACACATTTTCTCTACAAATTTTTGCTACCACTTTTCACCCATGAAAACCAAATGATCCTCTATAAGAAAACCCTCTTTTTCTCAACAGCGAAAATCAAACTAGAAGCACACAAAGAGGAGAAAGACAAGTGGAAAAGAATTGGCAGCACCAACGGATGATGAACAGGAGGCAACAACAAATGAGGACAAATGCAAAATCAAGGCAGGGGCAGCATTTGTTCAGGTCAATAAAGCATGGGATATGCTTCAAGATCGCCACTGACAAGATGTTAGGACGGCCGGATTTGGAAGCATAGAGAAATGCCAAATAACGCGCTCCATCCGGAGACCGCTTGCAGCACACATCTACGACAACTTGGACACAGAAAGCATGACAATAACGTTCGGTGATGCTGGTGAGCAGAAGGAAATCAACATTACAAAGGAAGGCATCCACAAGGTGTTTGGATACCCAAACGGCATGCACAAGTCAGCACCAAGGCCACAGATTCCCACCGATACAATGAGGGAACTGGTCTCAGAACTTGGCCTCGACAAAATAGATTTCAAACATGAAGATCTATTTAAAAAGCTACAAGACTTGGTAGTACTAGACGAGCCAGTATCAAACAGGAATTCAGTTAAAATATTTTTCTTAATTTTTTTCCACAATGTTGTCTGTGGAACAACCGCCTCTATCTTCAGCCAACAAGCGATAATGGTCAAGGACATGGACTATGAAGAAATGTCACAGATGGACTTCTGCGAGGTAATCGTCGAAAGGATAAAGGCAGGAGCCATAGAATGGCAGAAGCACAGGACGTTGTCTCAGGAAGAAAAGAACAAAAAGCACCTCAGTGGTTTGGCACAGGGACCAGTAATCATGTACCTCGACTCCCTGCTGCTGCCAACCGACACCAAAGAATGCGGAAGATTGCCAAGACAATGGACAATACCTCATTACCGCGAGCAAACCATCTCAAAGAGAGTGAACTAGCGAAAATAGCTAGAGCAGACATGAAAAGGGACGGAAAAGCACGACCGGATGACTATGAATTTGGCAAGATACAGGTATGACACTGTTGTATATAAATCCATTCTTCCTTATAAAAACGGTTTCCAATCTTACCAAGTCCATTCTACCGAAAAAATGTAGACATGGGAAGGAACAGCAGAGAGGGTCTTCTACAGTAGTACATCAACACCTTCGTCTTCAACGCGATTGATACCAGCACAACAACAGAAGCAGAAGCACACGACCAAACTGCTACCACCTCCACGCAAGCACCAGCACGAGTGGAAGCAGGGAACCCTTCATAGGCACCAGCACAGGATCAGATGAAATATTCAGAAGGATAAATGAAATGTTGCAAAAAGTGCTCGACGAAGCAAAACAGTTACCCGAAATAACCACCAGGGCTGAACACCAATGCAGCGAACAAGAGGAGAGATTGGATAAAAAATACAAGAAGTCAGTGGTGCAACAAACAATGTCCCTGATGGAATCTTTCGAACAACACAGAGAATTACAGGACATGGTTTGCAGAAAGAACTTAACAGACAAGACGACGCCGCAGGTGCTAGTTCGAGCAGACGCAGGAGCCACAACTACACTAGTCGATGGCAACCACGCGAAAGAAGTTGTGCCCGCAGCAGAAGCAGGGGGGAGGAGAAAAAGAAAGAAGGAAGAAGAAGACCAAGAAAATGAACACCAAGGGAAGAAAAGAATAACAAAATCAAGAACACAAACCTTGAGAATTAATCGGAGGGAGACAAAAGAACAGAACAAGGTGCAAAACGAGTAGAGCAATAAGCGTGTATCAACCAACACAGCAAGTACCAAAGGGCAGCGAAACCAAGATAAAAAGGTAGCTGCAGAAGCAGAGCATCAACAAGAGAAACAGGTAAATGAGAACAAATACATCATCCATCTGACTCAAAAGCCATGCTTTCAAACTTGAACTTAAAAAATTTGTCTTTCATACTGTCAGGGACACGGCAACAAAATGCCATCCCAGCATAAAGGCCAACAGCAGCATGATGCCAAGAACACCGAGCAAGAGGATGCAAACAATAAAACAAGCAACCCCACAACAGATAATGCTCCCTCAACAACGTCCACAAGTGTAGTACAAGAGACAAAGAGGATCAGAACCAGCAAAGACGTGAGTATAAAAAATCAGTCTCTTCTTTTTGATCAGTCTCTTCTTTCTAAACTAGATACGGTTTTGAGTTAACTGACAAATCTGCAATGAAATATACACTCAGCTGGACAAGTATCATATCGGCGGTCCCGCAAACGAGGCACGGGCTGATCTACCATCAACCGTTAACAGCACGCCAGATAAACAAGAAGAAAACAACAAAGGAGAGGTAAAACTTCCAAACCCACTTTGCCCAATACCGTTAACTCATATTGTTTCATCTATCAGGTATTACAAGCACAGAAAAAGCAAGAGGATGCCCATGCAAATTAGAAAGTTGATGGACAAGAGCTTTTCAGCACCACAGCATTCTAGATGATCGATACAGGGGAGAAAGCCTCAGACATTCCAGTTAACAGCACGCCAGATAAACAAGAAGAAAACAACAAAGGAGAGGTAAAACTTCCAACCCCACTTTGCCCAATATCGTTAACTCATATTGTTTCATCTATCAGGTATTACAAGCACAGCAAAAGCAAGAGGATGCCCATGCAAAACAGAAAGTTGATGGACAAGAGCTTTTCAGCACCACAGCATTCCAGATGACCGATACAGGGGAGAAAGCCTCAGACATTCCAGTTGATGACACACCCAAGGCTCGTATAGATAGCAAAGAAAAATTGGAAGCACACACGAATATCCCAACCACCGGCGCAAAGGTAAAATTCAACAAGAACTGTTTTTCAAAAATTTACAAGGAATGAACTGCCCAGTGCAACCAGCCACAGTAATATAAGAATTACAAGGAATGAATCACGCTTTTCCTTTCATGAGACGCAAGAAACAAACGAGAACGCTCATGTCAAAGAACAGGAAGGAGTACAAACGGAGCAAGCCAAAAAACAAGGGCAAAATGTGATTGAGATAGTACCCGGTACCCCAACTAAAGAGCAGTCTTCAGCTGACAGACACAACCGAGAAGAGATCCCACCAGCATCAAAGACTGAAGAGGTGAAGTTACATGACCTGCTCCTACAACATCAAAAGAAAAAAGTTATGCATGCACAGATGAATTCCCAACTTTATTTACATTTTTTTATTGAATAGAAGAAAGAAACAAATGAAGCAGAAGATGTGTCTCAACAAGCGATAGAAAGTGTTGCTGCCGCTCGACAATGTCCAAAAACTTCAGAAGACAAAGAAGAGGTAACAGAGATGGCACCGGAGACAATGAATGTAGAGGTCAAGCTACAAAACCTGTTTCTATAGCAAATGAAAAAAATACATCCACGGACAGAAATGCAGACACCTTTTAGTTACTTTTTGCGTTCCGACAGATGCAAGAAACAGAGGAGAGCACCAACATTCAAGTCCAACAAACACAGCAAGATAAGGGAAAGGAACAAGCGAAAGATGTTCTTTCCATGACAGACAGCGTCACCGCTGTAGACCAAGCCAGAAAACCTTCACTGTCCGGACAAGAAATTACAGGGATGGCAATGGCGCAAAAGATCGAAAAGGTGGAGTGAGATAAGCTGCTTTTAGGAAATTAGAAATTTGAGTGAACACAGACACAAATGTAATCTTATTTACTTACCTCTATGTTTCAACACCCACAAGATAAAAGTGACGACGACAAAGATCCAGAGGAGGTCCAAAAACCTCCACTCAGCGAAGGAAAGGTCGAACAGACAGCAGCAGCGGAAACGACTGAAAAGGTGAAGCTACAATAAAAAAGTTCAAGGACACACTAAATATTTGAGTATTTTTCTTAGGGAACAGACACTAAACTACAATGAAAATAACAAGCATATTTATTCATTTTTTAACCTCGCTTTTGCATGATAACGTAGAAACCTCAACAAGACACGCGCACGGACACGAGCAAAGAAGCAAAGGGTCACAGTGCATTGGAAAAGAATGGAGCAAATATTTGAGAGAGAGAGTCAGACAACATCAAGAAAAACGCCACACCATCAGACAAGCAAGATTGTGCTGTAAAAGAGGTTGCTGCCACAAGCACGACAGTAACCCAGGATGGCACTCAAACAGAACGTGAACCGTTGATCATGCAAAACCCGGCAACCGAGGAAGGTACAAAAGAGGAAGTGATGAAAGATAGTGATCACATGAGCAAAGCCATCGAAGACCTGTACAACAATGTCATGACAGCGACAAAGGACAAAGGGTAAGTTCATGTTACCACCAATGAATTATTTCTTCCAATGATTTCCTCCCTTAAACATTTTATACGTATATATATATATGTTGCAGAGACGAGATTTTAATAAAAATAGAGATATCACGACTAAAGGTCAGCCAAGTTGCAGAAAGCTTCAAGGTTGGAAATCCAGTGGGCAGCGAAACCATCCATCCCATGCTACTGATGTTGAAAAAGCAACTCAGGGGCACAAAGAGAAAGATTGTATCAATATACCACACTGTAAGTAAAGATCACGGCAAAAGCTCAAGTTTCAACAATGAATATCAGTCCATCGATCGATCAACCTTTTGTGTACAACTGAATTTGCAAAATTCTTTTACGCACGTGTGACAAAACAAGCAGGAATCAATACACAGATCCAGTCAGGAAGATCCATTGGAGTTCAAAAATAAAGATGAAGCACACGTCAGATATAAAATAATGCCTAAAAGGCTTAAAATATTCCTTGATGTGGAAGAAGGAGAACAACTGCAAGATTATAACATGGTAAGCACATCTCATGTTACAGATAAGAGATACAATAACGGCTCTACTATTGCCTTTTACGATCAACAAATCATGACTAAATCTAAGAAGTATCCCAAAGTGATTTCCTTACTTATTTAATTTGCATTTTGCAGTTCTTTCTACCAGCTTGCATCGGCGGGGTTAAGAAAGACGAAAAAATCGGCCACTACTTCACTGTTACAATTAACATGAAAAAAGAGCGCTTTGAACTCCTTGACTCTTCAGTTGTTGAATATCCAGGCACAATGGATTACTTCAACACAGTAACAGGCAGAGTAAAGAAGATATGGAAGCAAATAAGCACATGGCTCCAACTGTCTCCAAGAAGTATTGACCATTTCAAAAAGGTCAAAATGGAGGTGCCACTTCAGGGAGAAACGTAAGCACTACAAACCTTTCTCCTTTTCCTTACTCACTGTAACAATTATTAATACAATTCATAAAAACATAGGACGTTAGGGCAACTTCACCTAAACTGTCCAAACGTCTTTGGACAGCGACAATAACCAATCATCCTTCTACCTGCAGACTGGACTGTGCGTTCTATTTGTTCATGAACGCGAAGCACTACACCAATGATGGAGAAACAGTGCTACTAACAGAAGAACAAGTCCCAGAGTTGAGGAAGAAAATTCCCTATCAAATAATCAGCCAATATAGAGACACGACCACACTGTCATTAATCAACGACACCATAGGTTTCTCTTTCTAAACACAACAAAGTAAAATTTTACTTATCTAATTTTCAGAGACATACCAATAGGGTTTTTATTTTTACTTTAACAGATATGCTGAACTGTGAGGTCGATATAGAAGACAGAGAAATGCAACGAATAGATTGTGACATACTAGAACAAGAGATTCCTCCAACTCCCCGACACATTGGGACAAGCGCTCAAGAGGTAGAGGTTATTGAGATTAATGATGCCAGCAGCGATGAGGAGAAAGAAGATTATCATGTAAGCGGCAAGGATACTACCAAAGTGACTAAAGAAACACTCATAGAAGAACATTCCCAAACAGATGCTGATTTACAGAGGGAACAACATGCAGAACCAGACACTAATTTACAAAAGGAAGACAAACGGAAGGATCCACCGATAGAACCAGACAGACCACCCCCAGATAAAAAGACCGAAGACATAACAGGCTCTCCTTTAGAAGTGGACAACAGGACAAAGAGCATACCAACTCACCAACAACAGCTTTTCAAATAGAACAAGAACCCTGTTGGCGAAGATCGCATATCAGCGACATCACCTAAGGCGAAACATGCACAAGAAGAAAAGAAGCAGAAAGAGAAGGAGCTAGAACAAAAGATGCTTCAAAAGAGGAAACACGATGCTGTAGTGTCAGTAGAACAGAGCATCAAAAACAACAACACAGAAAACGAAACACCAACATCTGAGCAGCTTAACGGGCAGGCACGGTTAGGTCACGACAAGAAAAAGGCAAGGCATCTAGCAAGAGTGCAGACAAGTTCCCCAAAACCCTCAACGATTCAATCATCTGAGATCAGCTCAACAAACATAATCTCAATTAAGAGGCCATGGAAGCGAACAAGCAAGGAATTTGAGAAAGTCAAGGTTGCAACACTTGTTCCAGGAGATTTCATTTACAAAGAAAAGGCCATGGAACTCTATAAATATCTGATGAGCCGACAAGGACAGAAAGATTGCAGAGTGTAAGTAGATTCTCCTTCTTCCATTGAAACAATTACCATAGAGATGCAGATCCTCTAAAATCCAACTAACCATTCACTCACCTAGTTCTAAACCCTCCTTGCTTGCAGAGAATGGGTATATAAAAGCTCAAAGCGAGAAGATTACATTACAGGAAAATCCTTCAAGGAACAGGCAGGAAATGGACAAACACAAATGGAGGGCTCCATGCTAAACGCGTTATTGGAGGAATGGACAGAACAAAAACAATTCAACCCAGATGATACAACTGTACTCCCTGCAGATTTCGCAAATGTATGCATACCTCACCCACAAAAACACCACCGTCATTACTATGATAGAATATTTAACTAAAACCACACACTCTCTTTCTTGCAGCTGGTGCTCGGTCTCAATTATAATAAAGGAGAGCTATCAGAATTCAACGAGGACGAGGCACTAAAAGAATTTGAAGTCCTCGTGAGAGGTAAAAACATCCTACATACGAAGATGGTAAGTTCAGAATTATTACTGAACACATGACTTATTCTCCTTGAGCTTCAACAATTAAATGAAATTTAATTTTTACATCAACAATGATCTTCTCTCAACGTAGATCATGATACCTCATCACACAGAGAGTCACTTCATGCTCTATGTCTTGAACAAGTACAGAGGTAGCATCGACATTCTTGACTCACTGAACTACGTATACTACGCCGATTGGTCTTGGAGTGAACACCATGTGCATCGAATAGAACTGGTATGTACTTTTGTACATTGATTTATTCTTTTCCTCGTGATAGTATGATATGCTTAATTTTCTCAATGCCGCACCCAAACAACAAAACGAAAATGTAATCACAGATGAGAAGGATGTGCGTACTGCTGAACAAGTATCACCAACTAAAAGACAACAACAAACCAAACTGGGGAAGGATAGCTGAAAGGCCTTACAGGGTCTGCACACCAAAGCAAGAGGGAACACAATGCGGACACTTCACGGCCCAATTTGCAAAATACTGGAATGGGAATGAACTGGTCGACAGAGAGGATTTTCATGTGAGTTACCAGTACATACACGTCGAATAACTTGATTTCTTTACTACCGTAATTAGTTTATTTACAATCGTGAACAATGTAACTATAAACCATACATTTTGACATGCCTGTAGCCCAGCAAGGTGGATTCTGAATGATTCTGTCGACTCGATCAGACGGAGAGGCACAGACGTTAAGCCCACAGATGCATTTTTTGGTGTTAGGCAGAGACACGTTCACGCGTTTATTGCAAAAACAAAACGGAATGGGTTCAGTTGTTAATACTAACTGTTTACTTCTGTAAAGGGCAGTTTGAGAGACGCGGTTTTTAAAAGCACGGGACTTGACGCCACGGTTCGGGAGTCTCTACGGCCACGGTTCTGAACCAAGTATCGTAATGACTTGTGTACTCATGAAGGCGTGTACGTTCGTGGCTTTTCTGTGTTGCAGTGTTTCGGGTCACAGGAATGGGCGTGAATCCCACAAAGTCATGGTGTGGTTTTGTATAGAGTCACGTTCTCTTGTATTTGTGTTCCAAATGATTCCATTGACTCATTCAGTAGTAGAGGCACGGACATGAATCCCATGGGGGCATGGTTTTCTCTTACGCAGAGTCACGTTTGTACGTTTATTATGGAAACAAAGTAGAATGGGTTTAGATGTTAACACTAACTGTTTACTTTGTGAGGCACGGAATGGCCGATTCGAGAGACGCGGTGTTTAAAAGCATAAGTTCCTTGTTTTTAAAAGCCACGGTTCTGTACTGAGTTGCGTCACGCTTCTTTTTTTATGTTGCGTATATTGTTCGATAAAAGCATGGACGATCGTCGCTTGCGTATATTATTCACACGGGTCGAGAGACGCTATTTTTAGAAGCACGGGCGTGAAGTGTCTACAGCCACGGTTCTGTACCAAGTAGCGTCATGATTTGTGCACTCACGATGGCATGGACGTTCGTGGCTGTCTGTGTTTCAGTGTTAAGGGTCACAGGCACGGACGTGAAGCGCTCAAAGGCATGCTGCGGTATTATAAAGAGTCATGCTCCGCCTGTGTTAGTGTTCCGAATGATTCCATCGACTCGATCAGATGGAGAGGCACGGGCGTTAATTCCACAAAGGCATAGTTTGGTCTTACCCACAGTCGCGTTCGTTCATTAATTATGGAAACCCAGCAGAATGGGTTCAGATGTGAACACTCACTGTTTACTCTGTGGGGGCATGGAATGGCCTGTTCGAGAGATGCTGCTGTTGTATATTCTCTTCGCACGGTCGTGAGTCCCAGGAAGGCACGGCATGGTATTGTGTAGAATCACGTTAGTTTGTCTTCGTGTTCCAAATGATTCCGTTGAACCGTTTGAAAGGACAGGCACAGCCGTGAAACCCGGAGAGGCATGGTTATGCTTTACACAAAGTCACATTCCTGCGTTTATTGCGGAAACCCAACGGTTTCGATGGGTGTCTCCTCGTATTCGGGTGTGAACACCACGTGGCATCACTCCGGAAACCCAATGGTCCGACGGGCGTATCCTCCGGTGACGCCGCTCTGGCTCGTCGCCCGAGGGGAAGCTCCGGCTATTTAAGCCGGATGGAGTCTCGAAACCCTAGCCACATCCCCTTCCTTCGTTTGACCCCACCAGGCCTTCCATTCCTCTTACTGTTCTCTATCCTCTGACCCTCTCCGCCATGGCTGGGCAGAAGGAGACTACTCCGGAGCACCGTGTCCTGTCGCGGGAGGAGATCCCGGCTGCCGAGGGTTCCTCGTCTGTAAGTTCACCCTGTTTCTGCTTCATTCATTTTTTCTTTCTTTCGGCTACTTGATTTAGTTGTGAAACATGAATTATTGTGGTGAGCTTCCTCCTAATTTGATGCGGGTGTGTCTTGCTGATACTGATTTACAGTCAATTGGAGCTAGGGTTAGGTTGCGTCACGGTCTTCAACAGAAGTCCCCTACTGTAGAATTGGGGAGCAGTTGTGGCTCAAGAAAGAAGAAGGGAATGGTGACCGGGGTGGCGACGGCAAGTGCTAAGAGGTCCTGTGGCGACGGGGAAGCCTTACGGGCTGGCTACAGCTCAAGCCAGCTAACTCATCTTGGAGGCGAACAAACTAAGAGCTCCTTGGTAATTAATCTCCATAAGCTGCAAGATCATATCGATGCCTTGCTTTCAAGGTCGACGGTTGAAATGTTCGAGCAGCTGTTGCAGACCACCTACGGGTGGAAGAAGCTCTACGAGGAAAGAAATGAAGATTTGCAGAAGGCGAACGCCAGGATCGTAGAAATTATGGCCCCCCCCCCCCCCCCCCCCCCTTGATGAGCAGGTCCGGTTGTTGGAGAAATCTGTGGTAGCTGTGAAGCAACAGGACGAGTATATGAAGATGGTGGAGGCGATGAAGAAGCAGATTGATGAACTGCGCGGGCAGCAAGCCAGCAAGAAGGTCGGTGGGGACTAAGTATACAACAGTGTCCCTGGATGTTGTGTGCATCTGGGGTTGTTAAGCAGTGGACTCTGGACTGGAGTTTCTTACCTTGTCTTGTGAAATTTCGTTGTCAGTTTCTTTGTTAACAAAATGTATTTTGGTTTCCAGTATCATTGTAATTAGGCATTGTTAGTATGCAGTGGATTGTTGGTGCTTCTCTTTTTTGTTTTTCATTTTGTAATATCGTTCGTGCGTTTATTGCGAAAACAAAACGGAATGTGTTCAGTTGTAATACTAACTGTTTACTCTGTAAGGGCAGTTCGAGAGATGCGGTTTTTAAAAGCATGGGACATGAAGTCTCTACAGCCACGGTTCTGAACCAAGTATGGTAATGACTTGTGTACTCATGAAGGCGTGTACGTTCGTGGCTTTTCTGTGTTGCAGTGTTTCGGGTCACAGTCACAAGCTTGAATCCCACAAAGTCATGGTGTGGTTTTATATAGAGTCACGTTCGCCTGTATTTGTGTTCGAAGTGATTCCGTTAACTCGTTCAGAAGTAGAGGCACGGACGTGAATCCCATGGGAGCATCGTTTGGTCTTTCGCAGAGTCACGTTCGTACGTTTATTATGGAAACAAAGCAGAATGGGTTTAGATGTTAACACTAATTGTTTACTTTGTGAGGCACGGGATGGCCGATTCGAGAGACGCGGTGTTTAAAAGCGTAAGTTCCCTGTTTTTTAAAGCCACAGTTCTGTACTGAGTTGCGTCACGCTTCTTTTTTGATGTTGCGTATATTGTTCGATAAAGGCATGGACGATCGTCGCTCGCGTATATTATTCGCATGGTCTAGTGACACTGTTTTTAGAAGCACGGGCGTGAAGTGTCTACAGCCACGGTTCTGTACCAGGTAGCGACATGACTTGTACACTCACGAAGGCGTGGACGTTCATGGCAGTGTTAAGGGTCACAGGCATGGGCGTGAAGCGCTAAAAGCCATGGTGCGGTATAATATAGAGTCACACTCGCCTGTGTTTGTGTTCCGAATGATTCCGTCGACTCGATCAGACAGAGAGGCACGGGCGTTAAGCCCATAGAGGCACAGTCACGTTCGTTCTTTAATTGCGGAAACCCAGTGGAATGGGTTCAGATGTGAACACCCACTATTTACTCTGTGAGGCACGGAATGGCCTATTTCGAGAGACACTGGTGTGGTATATTCTTCGCATGGTCATGAGTCCCAGGAAGGCACGGTGTCGTATTGTGTAGAGTCGCGTTAGTTTGTCTTCGTGTTCCAAATGATTCCGTTGAACCGTTTGCAAGGAAAGGCACAGCCATGAAGCCCGGAGAGGCATGGTTATGCTTTACATAGAGTCACATTTGTGCGTTTATTGCGGAAACCCAACGGTTTCAATGGGCATATTCAGGTGTGAACGCTGAGGGAGTCCTGGATTACGGGGTCCTCAGGTGGCCGGGCTATGTGACATGGGCCGGACTGATGGGCCGTGAAGATACAAGGCAGAAGACCTTTCTTCGTGTCCGGGTGGGACTCTCCTTTGCGTGGATGGCAAGTTTGGCGTTTGGATGTGTAGTTTCCTTCCTCTGTAAACCAACTCTGTACAACCCTAGCCCCCTCCGGTGCCTATATAAACCAGAGGGTTTGGTCCGTGGAGGCCATCAGAATTTTCATAGGCTGGACAGCTAGGGTTTAGCCATTACCCCCCCCCCCCCCCCCCCCCCCCCCCCCCCCCCCCCCCCCCCCCCCATACAATCAAGCAGGACGTAGGGTTTTACCTCCATTAAGAGGGCCCGAACCTGCGTAAACATCATGTTCCCTTTGTCCCTTGTTACCCCTGATCCTCAGACGCATAGTTCGGGACCCCCTACCTGAGATCGGCCGGTTTTGACACCGACATTGGTGCTTTCATTGAGAGTTCCACTGTGTTGTCAGCAGAAGGATCGATGGCTCATTTGATCATCAACAATGATGCTGTTTCCAGGGAGATCTTCCTCCCCGGTCAACTTTTTGTATTCGGCGGCTTCGCTCTGCGTGCCAATTTAGTTGGTCACCTTGAGCAGATCGACAGCTATGCCCCTGGTCATCAGATCAGATTCGGGAGCCTGAATTACATCGCTGATATCCGAGGAGACTTGATCTTCGAAGGGTTCACGGCCTCGACCACTATTCCTCATCTTCAAGAAGGCAACCCATCGGATCCGTCATCAGGCGCCGCTCAAGGACCAACTACTATCCCTGCCCTGGCCATAGATCCAAGGTAGGCCATTTCATCCGAAGATGGGATCTTAAAACCCACCGGACCCTCTCCTCCCATGGAGCCCTTTGCCAAAGACCTAGAAGCAACTGTATGTTCGGCGAGCCTGGAATCAAGCAGGACCCTCCTAGTCATCGGAGAGCCAAACTCGCCTCTGGAGGCCAACTCCGAACTCTCAAGGTCTGCGACTGGTGAGCACAACCCGGCAGAGTCGGCCATGCCCAGCTCCGCAGGTCCTCGGTTCCCCATCCGGCCTTCGGTCTTAAGCGAGGCCTTGGACTTAATGTGGTCTCTCGTCATCACGGAGGTATCAGCTCCGAATTACGCCCAGCCCGAACTAGGGGCTGAGTGTGGGGAATTTTGCGTCCCGCCCACCACCCACTTGGTAGCCACTGTCGAAGACTTAACCGACATGCTCGACTACACCTCCAAAGACATCGACGGTATGGACGACGATGCCGGAGCCGAACCAGGCCAAAACCCGCCCTTCACCGGACGGTGGACTGCCACTTCTACGTACGACGTGTACATGGTGGATGAACCCAAAGAGGACGACGATGACAAGCAAGATCCGATCGAGGACAAGCCCGTCAAGGTACCACCGAAGCATCGATGTCAGCGGCGCCGTTCACGATCGCGGCGGGAAAAAGAAACTAATACCGGCACTGGAGACATTGAGACTCCGGAGAATGCCGAAGACTCTGACCAACCCATTGAGCCTGCCGTAGAGCAGAATAATTGGGAAGAGGGACAAGTTAACCCTGACGAGCCAGTCGGGAATGAGGATTCAGAAGATAGTAACTATCTACCGATCTCCGAGGAGGATGTCAGCCTCGGTAACGAAGACTTCATCATGCCAGAGGAACCCCTTGAGCAAGAGCGCTTCAAGCGACAGCTCATCGCAACTGCGAGGAGCCTAGAAAAGACACAGCAACAGCTTCAAGCCGAACAGGATACGCTCAACGACAGATGGACCCAGGTCCTAGCTGCCGAGGAGTACGGCCTCGCACGCCCAACAAAGAGCTATCCGAAGCGTCGGCTACTGCCACAATTCGATGACGAGGCCCTAGAGCCAATACCGTCAAGACATAATCATGCTGATCAACCAGACCGACCACCACGTGGGCGAGACAAAGCGGCTACTCATGCCGAACACCAACCCGCGCCACCTTGCCGTCAAGGCAAAGAGGTAGCAACTCAGGGCTACACCTACAACTTACGTCAGGACCTGGACAATAGAGCCGACAAGACCAAATCAATATACGGATCAAGGGGGCGTGCTCCGATGAGAGACGACGGCCTTCAAGCTTGGCGTGAGCAGCATAACCGAACTCGGGCTGAAAACCGAACACGGATGTCATCCGAACTCCATCGTGACATTGCCCGATACAGAGGCGCCGCACACCCCTTGTGCTTTACCGATGAGGTAATGCAGCACCAATTTCCAGAAGGGTTTAAACCCGTAAACATCGAATCATATGATGGAACGACAGACCCCGCGGTATGGATTGAGGATTTTCTTCTCCATATTCACATGGCCCGCGGTGACAATCTCCACGCCATCAAATACCTCCCCCTAAAGCTGAAAGGACCAGCACGGCACTGGTTAAACAGCCTACCAGAGAACTCTATCGATAGCTGGGAAGACTTGGAGGACGCCTTTAGAGACAACTTCCAAGGTACCTATGTCAGGCCTCCGGATGCCGATGACCTTAGTCATATAGTCCAGCAACCCGGTGAGTCAGCCCGCAAACTCTGGACTAGGTTCTTAATTAAAAAGAACCAAATTGTCGACTGTCCGGATGCTGAAGCCCTCGCGGCCTTTAAACATAGCGTCCGCGACGAATGGCTCGCCCGACACCTTGGTCAGGAAAAGCCAAAGTCTATGGCAGCTCTTACTGCACACATGACCCGCTTTTGCGTGGGAGAGGACAGCTGGTTGGCTCGTAGAAGCAATAGTACCAGTGACCCTGGCACCTCCGAAGTCAGGGACGACAATGGCAGGCCACGACGTAACAAACACAAGCGTCGAAACAACAACGAAGAAACTGAAGACACAATGGTTAATGCTGGATTTAGTGGCTCTAAATCTGGTCAGTGGAAGAAGCCATTCAAAGGAAATAAGGATGGTCCATCTAATTTGGACAAAATACTCGATCGGCCTTGCCAGATTCATGGCACCCCCGACAAGCCTGCCAACCACTCCAACAGAAAATTTTGGGTCTTCAAACAGGCCGGTAAGTTAAATACCGAACATAAGGGGAAAGGGCCGCCAAGCGAGGACGATGATGAGCCCCGCCCACCGAGCACAGGGGGACAAAAGAAATTCCCCCTGAGGTGAAAATAGTGAACATGATATATGTCACGCATATCCCCAAAAGGGAGCACAAGCGCGCACTAAGGGACGTCTACGCCGTAGAGCCCGTCGGCCCCAAATTCAACCCATGGTCGGCTTGTCCGATCACCTTCGATCGCAGGGACCACCCGACCAGTATCCATCACGGAGGTTCGACGGCCCTGGTCTTCGATCCAATTATTGATGGGTATCATCTGACTCGAGTCCTCATGGACGGCGGCAGCAGTCTCAACTTGATCTATCAAGACACTGTCCGCAAAATGGGTATTGACCCGTCAAGAATCAAGCCTAGTAACACCACCTTTAAAGGAGTGATACCCGGCGTCGAGGCCCGCTCTACGAGCTCATTAACATTGCAAGTAGTCTTCGGTTCACCGGACAATTTCCGAAGTGAAGACTTGATCTTCGACATCGTCCCCTTCCGCAGTGGTTATCACGCACTGCTCGGACGTACTACCTTTGCCCGCTTCAATGCAGTCCCGCATTATGCTTACTTAAAGCTCAAGATGCCTGGACCCCGCGGCGTTATCACAGTCAATGGAAACATGGAACGCTCCCTCCGTACTGAGGAGCACACCGCGGCCCTTGCAGCCGAGGTACAGATCGGCCTTATCAAGCCGAACACTTCATCGGCCATCAAGCCTCCGGACACTATTAAAAGAGTCTGGCCTACTCTGCAGAACGACAGCTCGGTTAATCCGGCGCTGGACTAGCAGTTTGCCTCCGTCCACCGCCCCATTTAATCGCGGCATATGTACCGCGTGTGCATAACTACGCACTCAAAATACCTTGGGCGACGACGAAGGCACTCCACGGACGAGGCCTATAATACGGCTCGACCCTATTCAGACCTTAATCTCCTTCTTTTTTCTCTTTTCTCTCATATTACAGGTTCTTTAAAACCTAAAGTCACTTTACGGTGGCGCAGGGCCCTTTCCCAGGCCCCTTCTATATACACGATCGTCGATCCTTTCAAAGGATCCTCCACCAAGGCGAAAGGCAGCGCAGACGTGTGGCACGGTGTCCAAAGGATATTCACGATACCTTTTCTTTTTTAGGACCTGTATACAGCTTTCCCTTGTTCTCAAATTCTCGGCATGTAAAATAACCCTGATGCTTATAGCATTATCTGTAAAAGCACGTTTCGACGTATCAATCAGACTATAATGGAAACAGTTTTTACCAACCCTATTCGGTATTGGTTCATTTCATAATTTGTATTCCCTCCTCATGTCAGATTGGCATATACACTTCGGCATAGCTCAAAATGCCAGGGGCTCTACTCGGCCACCTATATTTTCAAAAAAAAAGTCCGAACACTTTTAGAGTGCACTTCGGCGTCCCGAATATTGCATTATATGCATCAGCTCCGAATCATGTCTTTGGTCAATAGTTGGGTTGCCCGACTCCTGTGGTTACTACCTTACGTTCTGCTCGTTCGGCTAGGGTAGTAAAGGGAGAACTACTGCGACTGTGTTTCTGGTTCGTCCGATCAAACACTTCAGTAGAGAAAGCCAAAAACTGACTGTCATGGTGCGGCGAGAGCTGATCAGCTATTCGGCGATTTGTTATCAATCTTTTGCGATTTCTTCTGTATTATGCGAAGGACTGGCCTCTGTCCGGTCATGTGCTTAAGGCATCCCAGTTCGGATAGTCGCATACGCACCAGGGGCTAGTACTTAGCCCCACCGTCAAACTCCTATGGCTAAGTGAAAGTGATAAAGCCGCATAGTCTGATTGCCTGGTTCGCCTACGCAGACACCTCCTTCACGGACCAAGATGTTGGGTCAAGAGTGATCATGCGTTATTCCGAACACCCCCGTAGTATCTACGTGGGGGCTGAAGCCGATGACTGGCAAACTTTCAAGATAACAAAATATGGCCGCACAGGAGGCAAGCAATTCCAGATAAAGACATAAATATATTACAAAGCCGTGGTTTATAAAACAACGTCTGGGAAGCTCGGATACATTCACTCAAATATGATATCCTTTGAGCATTGGCCCTCTATTAATCGGGCACCCTCAAGGACGTCTTCAAAATACTGCTCTGGCTTGCGGTGGTCCTTGCCTTCGGGTGGGCCCTCGACCGCCACGGCGGCGGCCTTCATCTTTGCCCAGTGCATCTTGACACGGGCAAAGGCCATCCGGGCACCTTCTATGCACGTCGAGCGCTTGACAGCTTCAATCCAGGGCAGCGCGTCGGCCAGTCGCTGCACCAGGCCGAAGTAGCTGCTAGGAATGGGTTTGGTTGGCCATAGTCGGACTATGACATCCTTCATGGCCAATCCAGACATCCTGTGCAGCTCTGCCAGTTGCATCATGTGGTTGTTCAACAGCGTCGGACGCTCCGACGCCGTGAACTGTGACCAGAAGAGCTTCTCCGTTGTGTGCCCCTCCTGGGCCTGGAAGAACTGCGCAGCGTCGGCGGCACTCTTTGAAAGATCTGCAAATGCATCTGGAGAACTCCACAGTAGAGTGAGCAAAGCACATCTCTGACCGCCAAATATAGTCTGCAAAAGAAAGGGCTTACCAGCCGCTATCTGTTCGGACTGCCGGATTTCCTCGCGAGCTGCCCGGGACTCGGTCCTCGCCTCCTTGGCCTCTTGAAGGGCCTTGGTGAGTTCGGCCACCTGGGCCTTATTCTTCTCCTCCAAGGACTCGCACTTGCCGGCGGCGTCCTTGAGCTCTTGCTCCACTTCGGTCACCCTCTCCTCGTACTGGCGGCGGGCGACCTGTTCGGACTTTAAATCTGCAGCCGCTTTATCTGCGGCCGCTTTGCTCACCTTCTCCTCCTCCTTGGCTTGGGCAAGGGCACTCTTGAGGGTCTCGACCTCGGCCGTGCTGCCTGCAATCATCCACATAGCAGCGCATGAGTTTAAACTCAGAATTTGCATATCAATTCAGGCATGTGTGAAATATTTCAAACATACCTTGCGCCTCATCGAACCGTTTGTTCATACGGTCGATATCATCATCAGCCAGCTGCAGCCTCCGCTTGAGAACGAAAACTTCAGTGGCTTGGACGGTTGCCGCCAACATGGAAGCCTGTTATATAATATAAAAGTACGTCACCTCTTCTGAATACTATATGATCCTCTGTTCGGCTTTTTCAAAACCAGACAGAGTCTCAGGGGCTACTATCTAAGCACAGGTCTGTCCCTTTATAAAAAGCGTCTAGAGCATTATGTCGCATACCTCAAAGCCTGTTAGCAGGCTGGTGAAGGCTTCGTTCAGCCCGCTTTTGGCGGACTAAATCTTCTCGACCACCACACCCATCAGGGTGCGGTGCTCCTCCACGATGGTAGCACGTCGTAGTGCTTCCACCAAGGTATTCGGCGCCTCTGGATTAGTGGAGGCCGCCGTCGGAGCTGATGCTCCTGCCTCTTTCGAAGGGGGCTGCTCGCCTGACTCCGGGGCCACATTGGTCTCCGGAATGATGTCCTGCTGGGGGCCAGATTGCTCAGGACCCCCGCCGTCGGTCGTCATGAGGGTCGCCCCCTCCGTGTCTTTGGCAGCCGAGGTATTATCCTCGGGCGCCTTTTCGACAGCCTCACTCGCCCCTCCGTGGCCAGGAGAGGTCCTTCGGGACAACACCTCGATGTCATCCACGATGATTGGTGAAGGGGCTCGTGGTGGCGTCCCGCTCTCTGCCATCTCGGGCGGCAGAGAACTCCCCTCGGATGGCGATGGTTGGGGGAGGTCGCGGGCTGGGCTGAAACACATAGTATGATATGTTATATTACAACCATAACAGACCGAATATTTGCTAAGTATCCTTTTCGACACTTACGATTCGGCCAGGGGTTTTTCCCTGGGGCGCCTCTTGGGGGCGTGTTCAGCATCCGTATCCGAACCGTTCGAGAGGGTTATCTTCTCCCTCTTGGACGCCCCCTCCTCCAGGTCTGCGGAGGCGGCCCTTTTCTTCTTTCCCCCCTTTAGGGGATTACCACTTTCCGCCTCCTCCTCCTCTTCATCTTCATCCCCCTCGTGGAAGGAGTGGGATTCGGTTTCTCCGGACATTGCGTCCGAAGTACCCTTACGGTGGAGGCCGCCCTTGGCCTCCTTGCCCTTCTTCTTGGCCTTCTTCTCCAGCGCTTGATACGGCACCGGAACCAGCATCCTCGTTAGCAGAGGATTGGCTGGGTCTTCAGGTAGTGGAGCCGGACACTTGATCCGCTCCGCCTTCGCTGTCCAACCCTAAATGAAAGAATGAAAATCTCAGTATAACCTTTCATTTATTTACCGAAAATTGTGTTCGGAAGTAAAATACTTACTGGTGTGGCCGAATTCTCTATGTCAAGACCGATGTCTTCGGTCTTCTTCGGCCACGTCTTCTGGGTCTTAAAGAGCAGCTTCCAGATCTCTTCATGCGTTATGCCGAAGAAACGCTGCAGGGTCCACGGACCTTCTGGATTGAACTCCCACATATGGAGAGGCCAGAGTTGGCAGGGGAGGATCCGGCGGAAGAGCATCACCTGAATCACGTCAGTGAGACTGGTATTCTTGCTTATCATGTTTTTGATGCGCTTTTGTAGCGTCATCACGTCCGCGGTCAACCCCCAGTCCAGACCCTTGTTGGTCCATGACACGAGCCGCATAGGGGGTCCGAATCGGAACTCAGGAGTGGCCGCCCACCTGGCGCCGTGGGGTTCGGTGATATAGAACCACTCCTGCTGCCACACCTTGACGGTCTCCACAAAGGCCCCTTTAGGCCAGGTGGTGTTGGGGAGCTTGCTCACCATGGCGCCGCTGCACTCTGCATGTTGCCCATCGACCACCTTCGGCTTCTCATTGAAGACTTTTAGCCATATGCCAAAGTGTGGGGGGATGCGGAGTAGCACCTCGCACACGACGATAAACGCCGAGATGTGGAGGAAAGAATTTGGGGCTAGATCATGGAAATCTAGCCCGTAGTAGAACATGAGGCCGCGGACAAAGGGGTGGAGGGGAAACCCTAGTCTGCGGAGGAAATGGGGGATGAATACAACCCTTTCGTCGGGCTCTGGAGTGGGTATGACTTGATCCTTGGCAGGGAGCCTGTGCGCGATCTCCGCGGACAGATATCCCGCCCCCCGGAGCTCCTTGATATCCTTCTCCGTGACGGAGGAGGCCTCCCACTTGCCCTTCGAGCCAGATTCGGACATGACTGGAGAGGTTGGTGGCGGTGGGAAAGATTGAAGCTTGGGCGCTGGAGCTTGAGGATGGGAAAATAGGAGAAGGAAGAAGGCGTGGGGAGAAAAAAAAGGATCTTTATCCACTTATATAGGCAATGAATATCAAGAGCCCGCCCCTCAAGCCTTAAAACTCGCCTGTTCCCAAAGGGTCGTGCGAATGGCACAGTTGGATTACCCAAACCCGTATTGATGAGGATCCCGCAATAAATGGACACGATCTCTGCTTCGACGAGACGTGTCAATAGAGGCCGTGTCTCGAAACACGAAGCGGGAGGCCAAAAAACGGTTTGAAATGATAAAGAGGCTAGACGTGATGTTTCACCGAAAAAGTTGTCAGTTGACAGACATTACTTTGACTAAGCATTTTACCTTCGTGGTTGAGGGTTGTGACTGTCATGCAGAGTCAGATACAGTTCTTTTATTCAGAAGATCACTTTGGAGTATTCAGAGGAGGAACCCGCCTTGCAATGCAGAAGACAATCTACGCGCCAAACATGTCGTCATTGAAGACTGGTTCAGGGGCTACTGAGGGAGTCCTGGATTACGGGGTCCTCGGGTGGCCGGGCTATGTGACATGGGCCGGACTGATGGGCCGTGAATATACAAGGCAGAAGACCTTTCCCGTGTCCGGGTGGGACTCTCCTTTGCATGGATGGCAAGTTTGGCGTCCGGATGTGTAGTTTCCTTCCTCTGTAAACCGACACTGTACAACCCTAGCCCCCTCCGGTGCCTATATAAACCGGAGGGTTTGGTCCATGGAGGCCATCAGAATTTTCATAGGCTAGACACCTAGGGTTTAGCCATTACGATCTTGAGGTAGATCAACTCTTGTAACCCCCATACTCATCAAATACAATCAAGCAGGACATAGGGTTTTACCTCCATTAAGAGGGCCCGAACCTGGGTAAACATCGTGTTCCCTTTGTCCCTTGTTACCCTCGATCCTCAGACGCATAGTTCAGGACTCCCTACCCGAGATCGGCTGGTTTTGACACCGACAAACGCCATGTGGCATCGCTCCGGAAACCCAATGGTCCAACGGGTGTCTCCTCCGGTGACGCCGCTCTGGCTCATCCCCCGAGGGGAAGCTCCGGCTATTTAAGCCGGACGGAGTCTCGAAACCCTAGCCACATCCCCTTCCTTCGTTTGTCCACCGCTAGGCCTTCCATTCCTCTTGTTGTTCTCTATCCTCTGACCCTCTCCGCCATGGCTGGGCAGAAGGAGACTACTCCGGAGCGCCGTGTCCTGTCGTGGGAGGAGATCCCGACTGCCGAGGGTTCCTCGTCTGTAAGTTCACCTTGTTTTTGCTTCGTTCATTTCTTTCTTTCTTTTGGCTACTTGATTTAGTTGTGAAACATGAATTATTGTGGTGAGCTTCCTCCTAATTTGATGTGGGTGTGTCTTGCTGATACTGATTTACAGTCAATTGGAGCTACGGTTAGGTTGCATCACAGTCTTCAACAGAAGTCCCCTACTGTAGAATTGGGGAGCAGTTGTGGCTCGAGAAAGAAGAAGGGAGTGGTGAGCGGGGCGACGACGTCAAGTGCTAAGAGGTCCCGTGGTGACGGGGAGGCCTTACGGGCTGGCTACGGCTCAAGCCAGCTAACTCGTCTTGGAGGCGAACAAACTGAGAGCTCCTTGGTAATTAATCTCCATAAGCTGCAAGATCATATTGATGCCTTGCTTTCAAGGCCGATGGTTGAAACGTTCGAGCAGCTGTTGCGGACCACCTACAGGTGGAAGAAGCTCTACGTGGAAAGAAATGAAGATTTGCAGAAGGCGAACGCCAGGATCGTAGAAATTATGGGTCAGAAGAATAATCTCCTTGATGAGCAGGTCCGGTTGTTGGAGAAATCTGTGGTAGCTGTGAAGCAACGGGACGAGTATATGAAGATGGTGGAGGCGATGAAGAAGCAGATTGATGAACTGCGCGGGCAGCAAGCCAGCAAGAAGGTCTGTGGGGACTAAGTATACAACAGCATCCCTGGCTGTTGCGTGCATCTGGGGTTGTTAAGCAGTGGACTCTGGACTGGAGTTTCTTACCTTGTCTTGTGAAATTTTGTTGTCAGTTTCTTTGTTAACAAAATGTATTTTGGTTTCCAGTATCATTGTAATTAGGCGTTGTTAGTATGCAGTGGATTGTTGGAGCTTCTCTAGGACGTGAAGTCTCTACAGCCACGGTTCTGAACCAAGTATGATAATGACTTGTGTACTCATGAAGGCGTGTACGTTCGTGGCTTTTCTCTGTTGCAGTATTTCGGGTCACAGACACGAGCTTGAATCCCACAAAGTCATGGTGTGCTTTTATATAGAGTCACGTTCACCTGTATTTGTGTTCGAAGTGATTATGTTAACTCGTTCAGAAGTAGAGGCACGGACGTGAATCCCATGGGAGCATCGTTTGGTCTGCATGAAGAACAGAATATAGATCATCAAATTAATAGAACAAACATCGAAACAAGTGCAGCCTTGTTCCAGTATCATGGAAAGTCAGTACCTCAAGACATGTCGAGGCAGACACAAACACGAATTCACCCAGCGTCTCCAGTTTAGGTGTAGAGACAATGGTTATCACCGAGTCATCGACCTGACTATCGTGGATCAACCGTTGAAGCGAAGGCGCATCCTCAATATTGACTTCGCCGTGTGCACAACAAATGCCAATGCTTACAAGGTTAGACGTGTTTATTGTGATACGACGACCTCCCCTACTGTAAACAAGCAACAGGGACTCAAGTGCACGACAACTAGAGTGGATTATGCTTTGCAGCGAGATGTCTGATATATCAACTTCCACAAGCGAGAGTCTTTTGACCAGTGGTAGCTTAAGCGTCCCTACATAATTGTCTGGTATTTGGCAAAGAGCAAAGGCGAGGGTGTGGAGTGAGGAGGAAAACTGAAACACGGACTCCGGCGCTGAGGGCGTAGATGAAGTCCATACATCCAGTAGTGTGACCTCTTGCATCATGAATCCTAGGAATAGGTAGTAGAACTCAAGAACCTGGAGATTGTTCAGCTTTGAGGATCGGAGCCAGGCATCAACGATGGAGGGTCTGCACCGTAGGTAGCACGCCGGGATAGAGAGGCGGCTAACCGAGCCCTCATGGCTGGACAGAATGGATTCTGAAACACTGACAACATCAGCGACAGATTTTCGAGAGCGTCAAGTTTCAGAATAGCATCTACGGACGCGCTCCTCGGTGACGGCGGACAGCTTGGAGATGGTCTCGATATGAACTATTTCTCCATCGTTAAAAAGACAAGCGATAGAGATCTCATGGAAGTCGAGATTCAGAGGAGCGGTGCGCCATAAAGGACGCCACCGACGAGCAAGGATTCGAGTACGGATGCCCTCCTTGATGGGGAGACGAGAGATGATCTCACCTAGGATGACGTCCGGGAGATCGCTGATGCGGTCCGGACGACATCCCTCTTCTTCCTCCTTGGATAGACGGGGCGCACCCACGTAGCTTCCCTCCCCTCCGACGACCAGCACACCACCAGAAGACAACGTCGCCGGTGGCACCACTCTCGCCCTCTTGGAGGTAGGAGCAGCACATTCCATCTCCACCTCCATTGCTGGGGTCGCGCCGCCCACGACCAGTGCTCAGTATGGTGGATCTGGAAAAATGGATTACATCCTGTCGATCCACGAAATGACTTAAATACCGAGGGGGACGGGAGGGGTCCAGATTAATTACCTCTCTGTTTTTCCTGTAAATGGTAGATGGTTGCTTGAAACATTAAATAGAGCCACGGCTTTCATGGTACGAGATGCACTATTGTACACGCAGACCAGGCACAGGCGTGCCCCTCCGTGTTTTAATTATTTACGGCACACATTCATTAAAAGAATATGCTCCACGCTGGAAGCACGGTTCTACAATCATCTTGCCTCTGTGAGCTGCAAAATTTTCCACGGGCACGTTAACCATGAAGTCACTAGAATTTGATTCAGAGATATTCATATTCATATTGATTCAGAGTAGCACATAAAGATCCAGAGTAGCACACATACAGATATTTATAAATAATTTCAGAGTAGCACATAGTACCATACATATTGATTCTCATCCACATCTTACAAAGAACACATCTTATAGATAGAAAGGAAGATAGATAGATAGATAGATAGATAGATACATAGAGAAAACAGATCAGTCATAACGCTGGAAGAAACGATCCCACTTTGCCCTAGTAGCTGGATGAGGAGCCATGACTGCTGTTCTCCTCGCCCAAGCAATGATCTGCATGAAGCTCCTTCCCCTTCCACCAGGGAAAACAAGCTCAAGCTCTTCATCATTGCACTTCTCCAGCACCTTATCGGAGAGTCGGCGGTTGTACTCTTGCTCCTGCTCATCCTGGGCGGCCACCTCTTCCCTCTGCCTCCGCCTCCTCCTACACCTCCTCTGCTGTGCTGCTGGAGGCCTCACCTCCACGGCCTCTCCCTCCTCCTGTGTTACATCTCCCGTGTCAAGATCAGGATCCATCTCTAGGGTTTGATGTGGGTGGCGGCTGATGGAGTGGCTGGGAAAGGGTGGCCGGTGTGGGGAGGGGTTTATATTGACAGTGGAGGAGAGATGCAATGACCGATTCGAGAGACGTTGTTCTTAAAAGAATGGGCATGAAGTCTCTACAGCCACGGTTCTGTACCAAGTAGCCTCATGACTTGTGGACTCACGATGGCATGGACGTTCGTGGCTGTCTATGTTTCAGTATTAAGGGTCACAGGCATGGTGTCGTATTATATAGAGTCACGCTCGCCTGTGTTTGTGTTCCGAATGATTCCGTCGACTCGATCAGATGGAGAGGCACGGTCGTTAAGCCCACAAAGGCATAGTTTGGTCTTACACACAGTCACATTCGTTTCTTTAATCGGGGTAACCCAGCGGAAAGGATTCAAATGTGAACACTCACTGTTTACTCTGTGAGGCACGGAATGGCCTATTCGAGAGACGCTGGTGTCGTATATTCTTCGCACGGTCCTGAGTCCCAGAAAGGCAGGACGTGGTATTGTGTAGAGTCACGTTAGCTTGTCAGTGGACTAAAAGTTTCTTATTTTGTCTTGTGTTACCTCATTGTCAGTAACTTTGACAACAAATGTGTTTAGGTTTCCTGTGCCACGTTCATTGGAGGTTTATGGGTTCAGATGCGAACATTAACTGTTTACTTTGGAGGGACGGAATGGCTGATTCGAGAGACGCTGTTTTTAAAAGCACGGGCGTGAAGTGTCTACAACCACGGTTCTATACCAAGTAGCGTCATGACCTGTGCACTCAAAGGTAGGGGTGGAAATTGGTAGCGGATAATCCGAAATATCCGATATTCGTATTCGAGAAAATGCCTATTCGTATCCGAAACATCCGCATCCGAACCAAAATGAAAATGGAAATTATCCGTATCCGAATTTATTTAACAAATAGAAAATAAAATATGGCATGAGATTTTGACACAAATATGGATATGAAAGTGGATATATCCGTATCCGAATAAGATTATGGGAGGAAATTTTCAAAATTGTTGCCCCAATATTCCAATTATCCAACATAAAAGCCAAATAACTAGTCAAATTTTACTCTTTGTATGATTAAACTTAGAAATTATTATGCATTACAATAGTATTTATTCATAAAACTATTTATCATTGACTTATTGTATGTCACAAGTTGATTATTTCATGTCACATAGCTATTGACTGATATACTTAAGCAATATGTCGCTATTATTCGTATCCGTTCCGAATCAAGAAAACATCCGATATGTATCCGTATTCGAATAACATCCGAGCCGCATCCGTATCCGATAACATCCATATTCGCATTCGTATTCGTTTTGAAAATATGAAAACGGAAGTGGTAAGAGCACTATCCGATCCGCATCCGATCCGTTTCCACCCCTACTCAAAGGCATGGTGCGGTATTATATAGAGTCACGCTCGCTTGTGTTTCTGTTTCGAATGATTCCGTCGACTCGATCAGACGGAGAGGCACGGGCGTTAAGCCAACAGAGGCATAGCTTAGTCTTATGCACAATCACGTTTGTTCTTTAATTGGGGTAACCCAGCGGAATGGGTACAGATGTGAACATTCACTGTTTACTCTGTGAGGCACGAAATGGCCAGTTCACAAGACGCTGTTTTTAAAAGCTTAATCCCTTGTTTTTAAAAGCACGGACGTGAACTCTCTACGGACACGGTTGCGTACTGAGTTACGTCACGCTTCTTTCTTGATGTTACGTATATTATTCGATAAAGGCGTGGAGGTTCATCGCTGTCTGTGTTATAGTGTTAAGGGTCACAGGCACGGGCGTAAAGCCCTCAAAGGCATGGTGCGGTATTATATAGAGTCAAGCTCACCTGTGTTTCTGTTCTGAATGATTCCATCGACTCGATCAGACGGAGAGGCACAGGCGTTAAGCCCACAGAGGCATAGCTTAGTCTTACGCACAGTCATGTTCGTTCTTTAATTGGGGTAACCCAGCGGAATGGGTACAGATGTGAACACTCACTGTTTACTCTGTGAGGCACGAAATGGCCAATTCGCGAGACGTTGTTTTTAAAAGCTTATTCCCTTCTTTCAAAAGCACGGACGTGAACTCTCTACGGACACGGTTGCGTACTGAGTTACGTCAAGATTCTTTCTTGATGTTATGTATATTATTCGATAAAGGTGTGGAGGTTCGTCGCTGTCTGTGTTACAGTGTTAAGGGTCACAGGCACGGGCATAAAGCCATCAAAGGCATGGTGAGGTATTATATAGAGTCACGCTCGCCTGTGTTTCTGTTTCGAATGATTCCATCAACTCGATCAGATGGAGAGGCATGGGCGTTAAGCCCATAGAGGCATAGCTTAGTCTTACGCACAGTCACGTTCGTTCTTTAATTGGGGTAACCCAGCGGAATGGGTACAGATGTGAACACTCACTGTTTACTCTGTGAGGCACAAAATGGCCAATTCGCGAGACGCTGTTTTTAAAAGCTTATTCCCTTGTTTTAAAAGCACGGACGTGAACTCTCTACGGACACGGTTGCGTACTGAGTTGTGTCATGCTTCTTTCTTGATGTTACGTATATTATTCGATAAAGGTGTGGAGGTTCGTCGCTGTCTGTGTTACAGTGTTAAGGGTCACAGGCACGGGCGTAAAGCCCTCAAAGGCATGGTGAGGTATTATATAGAGTCACGCTCGCCTGTGTTTCTGTTCCAAATGATTCCGTCAACTCGATCAGACGGAGAGGCATGGGCGTTAAGCCCACAGAGGCATAGCTTAGTCTTACGCACAGTCACGTTCGTTCTTTAATTGGGGTAACCCAGTGGAATGGGTACAGATGTGAACACTCACTGTTTACTCTGTGAGGCACGAAATGGCCAATTCGCGAGACTCGATTTTTAAAAGCTTATTCCCTTGTTTTTAAAAAGCACGGTCGTGAACTCTCTACGGACACGGTTGTGTACTGAGTTGCGTCACGCTTCTTTCTTTATGTTACATATATTATTCGATAAACGCGTGGAGGTTCGTCGCTGTCTGTGTTACAGTGTTAAGGGTCACAGGCACGGGCGTAAAGCCCTCAAAGGCATGGTTTGGTATTATATAGAGTCACGCTCGCCTGTGTTTGTGTTCTGAATGATTCCTCCGACTCGATCAGACGGAGAGGCATGGTCATTAAGCCCACGGAGGCATGGTTTGTTCTTACCCGAAGTCATGTTCGTTCTTTAATTTCGGAAACCCAGCGGAATGGGTTCAGATGTGAACACTCACTGTTTACTCTATGGGGCACGGAATGGACTATTCGAGAGACACTGGTGTGGTATATTCTTCGCACGGTCGTGAGTCCCAGAAAGGCAGGGTGTGGTATTGTGTAGAGTCACTTTAGTTTGTCTTCGTGTTCCAAATGATTCCGTTGAATCGTTCACAAGGACAAGCACAGCCGTGAAGCCCGGAGAGGCATGGTTATGCTTTACACAGAGTCACATTCATGCGTTTATTGCAAAAACCCAACGGTTTCGATGGGCGTCTCCTCGTATTCCGGTGTGAACGCCACATGGCGTTGCTCTGGAAAACCAGTGGTCCGACGGGCGTCTCCTCTGGTGACGCCACTCTAGCTCATCGCCCGAGGGGAAGCTCTAACTATTTAAGCCGGACGGAGTCTCGAAACCCTAGCCACATCCTACTCCTCCCTTTGTCCGTCGACAGGCCTTCCATTCCTCTTGCTGTACTCTATCCTCTGACCCTCTCCGCCATGGCTGGGCAGAAGGAGACTACTCCGGAGCGCCGTGTCCTGTCGCGGGAGGAGATCCCGGCTGGCGAGGGTTCCTCATCTGTAAGTTCACTCTACTTCTGCTTCTGCTTCATTCGTTTTTTCTTTCTCCTAATTTGATCAGGGCGTGTCTTGCTGATACCGATTTTCAGTCAATTGGGGCTAGGGTTAGGCTGCATCATGAACTCGTTCAGAACTCCCCTGCTGCACAGTTAAGGAGCAACTCAGAGTCGAGAAAAAGGAAGGGAGCGGTGAGCGGGGTGTCGTCAGGAAGATCTAACGGCTCCCGTGGCGATGGTGAACTCTTAGGACCAGGCGATGGTTCACACAAGCAGAATCATCTCGGATGCGATCAGTACTGGAAGAATCTGTACAAGCGCAAAAAGGCCAAGAATGATGAGCTGTTGAGGGTCGTCGAGGGTTGCAGGGAGTTCCGCGAGGAGAGCCGTCGTGAGATAGCGATGCTGGAGAAGAACCTCTACAGCTGGAAGGAGCTGTACGACGAGAGCAAAGCCAGCATCGCAGATCTTAGGTATGAGAAGGCGAAGCTCCTCATTGAGCATGACCGTCTGGTGGATGAATCAGAGGGTTTGAAAATGGAGATCGAGGAACTGCGCGCCCAGCAACCCAACGAGAAGTCTCTGGGAACTAAGTCACATAGGCAGTTTCATCTCGGAGGCGATCAGCCTGAGACCTCCGTCTTTGACCAGATGAATAAGATGCTCGACGACACCATTGCCTTAATTAAGAAGAATGATGCGGTTGACGTCATCAAGTCCTGGAAGAGGCATTACGAACTAGAGGCGGCTGCGAATGCTGAGCTGTTAAGGGCCATCGAGCACTGGAGGAAGCTCTATAAGGAGAGCAAAGCCTCTGTCGCAGATCTTATGAATGAGAAAGCGACGCTCATCATTGAGCGTGACCGGCTGGTGGAGCAATCAGATGGTATGAAAAAAGGAGTCTGAGGGACTGCGCGCCCAACAAACGAACAAGCAGTCTCTGGGGACTAGGTAGATAGCAGCAACCCTGATCATTGTACCTGAGGCAATTAAGCAGTGGACTAGAAGTTTCTTATTTTGTGTTGTGAAATTTCGTTGTTAGTAAATTTGTTAACAAATGTATTTTGGTTTCCAGTATCGTTGTAATGAGGCAATGTTAGTTCACAGTGGATTGAAGTTTCTCTTTTTTTCTTTCGTAATATCGTTGTGTGGAAACTTTTGTAACATCATGTGAACATTAACTGTTTACTTTGTGAGGGACGAAATGGCCGATTCAACAGACGCTGTTTTTGAAAGGACGAGCGTGAAGTCTCTACAGCCACGGTTCTGTGTACCAACTAGAGTCATGACTTGTGCACTCATGAAGGCGTGGACGTTCCTGGCATTATGTGTTTCAGTGTTTCGGGTCACAGGCACGGGTGGGAAGCCCACAAAGGCATGGTGTGGTATTATATAGAGTCATGTTCGCTTGTGTTTGTGTTCCGAATGATTCTGTCGACTCGTTCAGACGGAGAGGCACGGACGGGAACCCGTGGAGGCATGGTTTAATATTACATAGAGTCACGTTCGTGTGTTTACTGCAGAAACACAACGGAATTGGATTAAGATGTGAACACTCACTGTTTACTTTGTGAGGCAATGAATGGCCAATTCGAGAGACACTGTTCTTAAAAGCATGGGCAAGAAGTCTCTACAACCACGGTTCTGTACCAAGGAGCCACTGTCAGACGCATGGAAGTGAAGCAATGAGGGCCACGCTTTTAGTAGTAGAAGAGGCACTTTATCAGCTGGCGTTGCTCCTTTGTTAGGCGCACAGTCGGGTGGCTGTAGAAGGCATGTTTTTCAAGCAGAGAACGAACATCACGGTGCCCCGACAAGGTGAAAGCATGGTTGTGAGTCTGCAGTGTCACGGCTTGAATCCTCGAGACGCATCTGGGTGTGGCCTGTTGAGTAGAAACATGGTTGTGCAGTCACCCCAGAGGAAGTACGTAAGGCACCGGGAAACACGTTTGGTTGACCGTGGTGGTGGCTATCTATGCTTTCAGTTCTTTTCATCTCTCCTGTGTCGCAGTAGAGAGGCATGGTTGTATTCTTACAACATCCACCTTCATAAAGCAATGGCTGCAGAAATTTACAAGCAAACCTGTCGCCCTTATAATTTTTTCTCTCCTGAGTAGTAAAAATACCTAAAGAAGCAAAATCTGTTCTGCTTAAATTTGTTTTGTTTATATAACTTCACCAAATAAACTTACAAGCCGTTTATATAACCACAGTACAAGGAAAACACAAGAGCTTAACTGACGAGCACAAATAGTGCAAGGGCTCAACTGCAGCTGCCTCAGTGCATATGGTAGGTACATACAAGAAGCACTGCTCTACCTGCAACACAGGCACAGTTATGCATGCATTGTGTGCATGACAGGTACATACAAGAGGCACTGTCGTACATACAACACAGGCACGGTTACACATACATCATGCATCTCTCCATTGAAAAAATAAATCTACTTTATGTCTTTTTATCTTGGTGCCACAGCATATTATAGTGCTTCGGCCTGTACAAAGCCGCAAAACTCCACATTTGACACAACAGTAGATAAGAATACGGACGGCCGTGCCTCTATTATCAAAAATGGAGAGGTCGCTCGTTAACTACACACAAAGAGGCACACGTTTTCTCGCACATTTCCACAGGGCTGGGGACCATGACATGTTATAGCATCGACTCAAAAAGACAGAACCCCCCCCCCCCCCCCCCCCCCCCCCCCCCCCCCCCCCCCCCCCCCCCCCCCCCCCAAACTAGGTAGATTTTAGCAGTTGGGAGCTCCTTCATGGCTGCACGCAGCACAAAAACAAACAAGCCTACACACGGTGCAAAGACTACAACGGTTGACTGATAAAGTTTACATAAAACCCGAGCTCAAAAGATCGCAACAACAAAAAACTCCATAAGCCTGAACAACTAACACCAGACCTGATTTCAGCATCCACACCTGAATGGATCCGTCAAATCCAGGTATTCAACACTCCTGTTTCTTAAATCCGCACACACGTGGCTGCAACTTGATGATAATCTAAGACGAGCGTGTTTAGAAGCCTTTTTATGCCACTTCAAAACCCTTTGTTGCTCTTCGTAAAATACTCCCGTGAACTCTACGGGAGGGGAGATAAACTTAATGCTGATGGTCTCCAGATCCTTTGAACTCAGAACAAAGAACATCGCAAATTCAATGTAACTCCGGGAGGGAACATAATCTTCCAGCGATACTGTCTTCAAACAAATGTCATGATGTTTGAGAAACTGCGGATGCTTAAGTTGCCATTTGTTTTTTTCACCACGACAAATCAACCGTCCCTAAAATATACATGAAAGGTTGAAAAAATACGTAGCGTCTATAAAAAGAGATACAGACCATCGAAAAACCAAATGAAACAATTAATTCTACCACCTCCGTAACAAGAAGTTTGACATAGACTTGTCTAGATATGGATGTATCCAACAATAAATCATGTGTAGATACGGGTGCATCCAATCCAGTCAAATTTAATACAAGCATTTTGAAATAGAAGGAGTACTACAGTATGAACATTTCTGAAGATCATCACCTCGACAAACAAGTTCTCTAGTTTTGGAAAGAATTGCAACAATTCAATGATGATGTCCACTTTATAATACATGTAGATAAGCAAGGTCATGACAGATTGACGCATTGTTGTTAGACTGACTGCCCCCAAACCCTTCAAGAAAATTAACAGAAGATGGATCACAAAACTAATAGAATAAAGGTTGGATTAAATAAAACTTGTTTCCTCCCAAACAAAATGAAGCTGGAAGTATTGTGAAAACTCAATACCGCAAGACACATGAGACGACATGGACCCAGTTCAGGTGCAGACACAGCGGTTACCTCGAAGTCCTGACTCTGCATGAAGAATAGAACATAGATCATCAAATTAATAGAACAAACATCAGAACAAGTGCAGCTCTGTTCCAGTATCAAGGAAAGTCAGTACCTCAAGACATGTGGAGGGAGACACGAACACGAATTCACCCAACGTCTCCAGTTTAGGTGCAGAGACAACGGTTATCAAACAGTCGTCGACCAGACTATCGTCGATCAACCGTCGAAGCGAAGGGGCATCCTCAATAATGAGTTCGCCGTGTGCATAACAAATGCCAATGCTTACAAGGTTAGACGAGTTTATTGTGATGCGACGACCTCCTCTACTGCAAACAAGCAGCAGAGACTCAAGTGCAGGGCAACTAGAGTGGATTATGCTTTGCAGCGAGACGTCTGATATATCAACTTCCACAAGTGACAGTCTTTTCACCAGTGGTAGCTTAAGCATCCCTACGTAATTGTCCAGTATTTGGCAAAGAGCAAAGGCGAGGGTGTGGAGAGAGGAGGAAAACCGAAACACGGACTCTGGTGTCGAGGGCGTAGATGAAGTGCATACATTCAGTAGTGTGACCTCTTGCGTCAGGAATTCTGGGAAGAGATAGTAGAACTCAAGAACCTGGATATTGTTTAGCTTCGAGGATTGGAGCCAGGCATCAACGGTAGAGGGTCTGCACCATAGGTACCACGCCGGGATAGAGAGGCGGCTAACCGAGCCCTCATGGCCGGATAGAATGGATTCCGGAAGACTGACAACATCAGCGACAGAATTTTGAGAGCGCCGTGTTCCGGAATAGCATTTGTGGACGCGCTCCTCGGTGACCGCGGATAGCTGAGATATGGTCTCGATATGAACTGTTTCTCCATCGTTAAAAAGACGAGCGACATAGATCTCACGGCAGTCGAGATTTAGAGGAGTGGTGCGCCATAAAGGACGCCACCAACGAGCGAGGATTCGAGAATGGATGCCCTCCTTGATAGGCGGACGAGAGATGATCTCACCTAGGATGGCGTCCAGGAGATCGTTGATGCAGTCCGGACAAGATCCCTCTTCTTCCTCCTCGGATCGATCGCTTCCCTCCCCTCCGACGACCAGCACACCACCAGAAGGCAGCGTCGCCGGTGGCGCCACTCTCGCCCTCTGATGTCTACTACGCAACTTTATTCTTGTAGACTCGTGTTGGGCCTCCAATTGCAGAGTTTTGTAGGACAGTAGCAATTTTCCCACAAGTGGATGACCTAAGGTTTATCAATCCGTGGGGGCGTAGGATGAAGATGGTCTCTCTCAAACAACCCTGCAACCAAATACAAGAACCCCCCCCCCCCCCCCCCCCCCCCCCCCCCCCCCCCCCCCCCCCCCCCCCCCCCCCCCCCCCCCCCCCCCCCCCCCCCCCCCCCCCCCCCCCCCCCCCCCCCCCCCCCCCCCCCCCCCCCCCCCCCCCCCCCCCCCCCCCCCCCCCCCCCCCCCCCCCCCCCCCCCCCCCCCCCCCCCCCCCCCCCCCCCCCCCCCCCCCCCCCCCCCCCCCCCCCCCCCCCCCCCCCCCCCCCCCCCCCCCCCCCCCCCCCCCCCCCCCCCCCCCCCCCCCCCCCCCCCCCCCCCCCCCCCCCCCCCCCCCCCCCCCCCCCCCCCCCCCCCCCCCCCCCCCCCCCCCCCCCCCCCCCCCCCCCCCCCCCCCCCCCCCCCCCCCCCCCCCCCCCCCCCCCCCCCCCCCCCCCCCCCCCCCCCCCCCCCCCCCCCCCCCCCCCCCCCCCCCCCCCCCCCCCCCCCCCCCCCCCCCCCCCCCCCCCCCCCCCCCCCCCCCCCCCCCCCCCCCCCCCCCCCCCCCCCCCCCCCCCCCCCCCCCCCCCCCCCCCCCCCCCCCCCCCCCCCCCCCCCCCCCCCCCCCCCCCCCCCCCCCCCCCCCCCCCCCCCCCCCCCCCCCCCCCCCCCCCCCCCCCCCCCCCCCCCCCCCCCCCCCCCCCCCCCCCCCCCCCCCCCCCCCCCCCCCCCCCCCCCCCCCCCCCCCCCCCCCCCCCCCCCCCCCCCCCCCCCCCCCAAGATAGAGAGGGGAAAACACCATATGATCCGACTATATTAACAAAGCCCGTCATACATCAAGATCGTGACATCTCAAGAACACGAGAGAGAGAGAGAGATTAAACACATAGCTACTGGTACAAACCCTCAGCCCCGAGGGTGGACTACTCCCTCCTCATAGTGGTGGCCACCGGGATGATGAAGATGGCCACCGGTGATGATCTCCCCCTCTGGCAGGGTGCTGGAACGGGGTCTAGATTGGATCTTGTGGATACAGAGGCCTTGCGGCTGTGGAACTTCTGATCTAGGGTTTTTCCCGAGGGTTTTTGGAATATTTGATGATTTATAGGGTGAAGAGGGGGTGCAGGAGGCCATCGAGGTGGGCACAACCCACCGGGGCACGCCTGGGGGCCGAGGCGCGCCCTGGTGGGTTGTGCCCCCTCGGGGCACCCCCCCAGGTGTTGCTCTGGCCCATTGGATGTCTTCTGGTCCATAAAAAATCCACAAAAAGTTTCGCGGTGTTTGGACTCCGTTTGATATTGATTTCCTGCGATGTAAAAAACAAGCAAAAAACAGCAACTGGCACTTGGCACTGGGTCAATAGGTTAGTCCCAAAAAATGATATAAAGTTGCTATAAAATCCCCCCCCCCCCCCCCCCCCCCCCCCCCCCCCCCCCCCCCCCCCCCCCCCCCCCCCCCCCCCCCCCCCCCCCCCCCCCCCCCCCCCCCCCCCCCCCCCCCCCCCCCCCCCCCCCCCCCCCCCCCCCCCCCCCCCCCCCCCCCCCCTTGTGCTTTTGATCTCCATCTCCAAAGCATCGTCATGATCTCCATCGTCACCAGCTCGACACCTTGATCTCCATCGTTGCGTCGCGGTCGTCTCGCCAACTGTTGCTTCTACAACTATCGCTAACGCATAGTGATAAAGTAAAGCAATTACATGGCGTTTGCATTTCATACAATAAAGAGACAACCATGAGGCTCCTGCCGGTTGCCGATAACTTACAAAACATGATCATCTCATATAATAATGTATATCACATCATGTCTTGACCATATCACATCACAACATACCCTGCAAAAACAAGTTAGACGTCCTCTACTTTGTTGTTGCAAGTTTTTACGTAGCTGCTATGAGCTTCTAGCAAGAACCGTTCTTACCTACGGCAAAAACCACAATGGTGATTCATCAAGTTTGCTGTTTTAACCTTCTTCAAGGACCGGCCGTAGTCAAATTCGATTCAATTAAAGTAGGAGAAACAGACACCCGCCAGCCACCTTTATGCAAAACTAGTTGCATGTCTTTCGGTGGAACCGGTCTGATGTGCGTGGACATGTAAGGTTGGTCCGGGCCGCTTCATCCCACAATACCGCCGAATGAAAATAAGATGTTGGTGGTAAGCAGTATGACTATCACCGCCTGATGCCTGCTAGAACTACGTCAGTATTTCCCCAAAGAGGAAGGGATGATGCAGCACAACGACGGTAGGTATTTCCCTCAGTGATGAGATCAAGGTTATCGAACCAGTAGGAGAACTAAGCAACACTACGTAAACATCAACTGCACACAAATAATAAATACTCGCAACCCGACGTGTTAAAGAGGTTGTCAATCCCTTTCGGGTAACGGCGCCAGAAATTGTCACGTGGACGGGAGAAAGTTGTAATAAATTGATAGATCTAACGCCAAATAAAATAAAGTGTAGCAAGGTATTTTTGTATTTTTTGTTTAATAGATCTGAAAATAAAAGCAAATAAAATAGATCGCAAAGGCAAATATATTAAAGAAGAGACCCGGGGGCCGTAGATCCCCCCCCCCCCCCCCCCCCCCCCCCCCCCCCCCCCCCCCCCCCCCCCCCCCCCCCCCCCCCCCCCCCCCCCCCCCCCCCCCCCCCCCCCCCCCCCCCCCCCCCCCCCCCCCCCCCCCCCCCCCCCCCCCCCCCCCCCCCCCCCCCCCCCCCCCCCCCCCCCCCCCCCCCCCCCCCCCCCCCCCCCCCCCCCCCCCCCCCCCCCCCCCCCCCCCCCCCCCCCCCCCCCCCCCCCCCCCCCCCCCCCCCCCCCCCCCCCCCCCCCCCCCCCCCCCCCCCCCCCCCCCCCCCCCCCCCCCCCCCCCCCCCCCCCCCCCCCCCCCCCCCCCCCCCCCCCCCCCCCCCCCCCCCCCCCCCCCCCCCCCCCCCCCCCCCCCCCCCCCCCCCCCCCCCCCCCCCCCCCCCCCCCCCCCCCCCCCCCCCCCCCCCCCCCCCCCCCCCCCCCCCCCCCCCCCCCCCCCCCCCCCCCCCCCCCCCCCCCCCCCCCCCCCCCCCCCCCCCCCCCCCCCCCCCCCCCCCCCCCCCCCCCCCCCCCCCCCCCCCCCCCCCCCCCCCCCCCCCCCCCCCCCCCCCCCCCCCCCCCCCCCCCCCCCCCCCCCCCCCCCCCCCCCCCCCCCCCCCCCCCCCCCCCCCCCCCCCCCCCCCCCCCCCCCCCCCCCCCCCCTATGTTCGGTGCTTGATCGATTGGATCGCGAAGACGTTCGACTACATCAACTGCGTTAAGCTAATGCTTCCGCTTTCGGTCTACGAGGGTACGTGGACATACTCTCTCCCTCTCGTTGCTATGCATCTCCTAGATAGATCTTGCGTGAGCGTAGGATTTTTTTTGAAATTGCACGTTCCCCAACAGTGGCATCCGAGCCAGGTCTATGCGTAGATGATATGCACGAGTAGAACACAAAGAGTTGTGGGCGATAATAGTCATACTGCTTACCACCAATGTCTTACTTTGTTTCGGCGGTATTGTTGGATGAAGCGGCCCGGACCGACATTACATGACCGCGTTCATGAGACTGGTTCTACCGATGTGCTTTGCACAAAGGTGGCTGGCGGGTGTCTGTTTCTCCAACTTTAGTTGAATCGAGTGTGACTACGACCGGTCCTTGTTGAAGGTTAAAACAACACACTTGACGAAAAATCGTTGTGGTTTTGATGCGTAGGTAAGAACGGTTCTTGCTAGAAGCCCGTAGCAGCCACGTAAAACTTGCAACAACAAAGTAGAGGACGTCTAACTTGTTTTTGCAGGGCATGCTGTGATGTGATATAGTCAAGACATGATGTGATATACGTTATTGTATGAGATGATCATGTTTTGTAACAGTTATCGGCAACTGGCAGGAGCCTTATGGTTGTCGCTTTATTGTATGAAATGCAATCGCCATGTAATTGCTTTACTTTATCACTATGCGGTAGCGATAGTCGTAGAAGCAATAGTTGGCAAGACGACAATGACGCTACGATGGAGATCAAGGTGTCAAGCCGGTGACGATGGAGATCATGACGGTGCTTTGGAGATGGAGATCAAAGGCACAAGATGATGATGGCCATATCATGTCACATATTTTGATTACATGTGATGTTTATCTTTTATGCATCTTATTTTGCTTAGTACGGCGGTAGCATTATATGATGACCCCTCACTAAATTTCAAGGTATAAGTGTTCTCCCTGAGTATGCACCGTTGCGACAGTTCGTCGTGCCGAGACACCACGTGATGATCGGGTGTGATAGGCTCTACGTTCACATACAACGGGTGCAAGCCAGTTTTGCACGTGCAAAATACTCGGGTTAAACTTGACGAGCCTAGCATATGCAGATATGGCCTCGGAACACTGAGACCGAAAGGTCGAGCGTGAATCATATAGTAGATATGATCAACATAGAGATGTTCACCATTGAAAACTACTCCATCTCACGTGATGATCGGACATAGTTTAGTTGATATGGATCACGTGATCATTTAGATGACTAGAGGGATGTCTATCTAAGTGGGAGTTCTTAAGTAATATGATTAATTGAACTTTAATTTATCATGAACTTAGTACCTGATAGTTTTTGCATATCTATGTCGTTGTAGATCAATGGCCCGTGCTACCGTTCCCTTGAATTTTAATGCGTTCCTAGAGAAAGCTAAGTTGAAAGATGATGGTAGCAACTACACGGACTGGGTCCGTAACTTGAGGATTATCCTCATTACTGCACAGAAGAATTATGTCCTTGATGCACCGCTAGGTGAAAGGCCAGCTGTAGGAGCAGATGCTGATGTTATGAACGTCTGGCAAGCTCGATCTGATGACTACTCGATAGTTCAGTGTGCCATGCTTTACGACTTAGAATCGGGACTTCAAAGACGTTTTGAACGTCATGGAGCATATGAGATGTTCCAAGAGTTGAAGTTAATACCCCCCCCCCCCCCCCCCCCCCCCCCCCCCCCCCCCCCCCCCCCCCCCCCCCCCCCGCAAATGCCCGAGTTGAGAGATATGAAGTCTCCAACAAGTTCTATAGCTGCAAAATGGAGGAGAATAGTTCTGTCAGTGAACACATACTCAGAATGTCTGGGTACCATAACCACTTGACTCAAATGGGAGTTAATCTTCCTGATGATAGTGTCATTGACAGAGTTCTTCAATCGCTGCCACCAAGCTATAAAGGCTTCGTGATGAACTATAATATGCAAGGGATGAACAAGACAATTCCCGAGCTCTTCGCAATGCTAAAGGCTACGGAGGTAGAAATCAAAAAGGAGCATCAAGTGTTGATGGTCAACAAGACCACTAGTTTCAAGAAAAAGGGCAAAGGGAAGAAGGGGAACTTCAAGAAGAACGGCAAGAAAGTTGCTGCTCAGGAGAAGAAACCCAAGTCTGGACCTAAGCCTGAAACTGAGTGCTTCTACTGCAAAGGGACTGGTCACTGGAAACGGAACTGCCCCAAGTATTTGGCGTGTAAGAAGGATGGCAAAGTGAAAGGTATATTTGATATACATGTTATTGATGTGTACCTGACTAATGCTCGTAGTAGCGCCTGGGTATTTGATACTGGTTCTGTTGCTCAAATTTGCAACTTGAAACAGGGGCTACGGATTAAACGAAGATTAGCTAAGGACAAGGTGACGATGCACGTGGGAAATGGTTCCAAGGTCGATGTGATCACCGTCGGCACGCTACCTCTACATCTACCTTCGGGATTAGTTTTAGACCTAAATAATTGTTATTTGGTGCCAGCGTTGAGCATGAACATTATATCTGGATCTTGTTTAATGCGAGACGGTTATTCATTTAAATCAAAGAATAATGGTTGTTCTATTTATATGAGTAATATCTTTTATGGTCATGCACCCTTGCTAAGTGGTCTATTTTTGTTGAATCTCGATCGTGATGATACACATGTTCATAATATTGAAGCCAAAAGATGTAAAGTTGATAATGATAGTGCAACTTATTTGTGGCACTGCCGTTTAGGTCATATCGGTATAAAGCGCATGAAGAAACGGGGGGGGGGGGGGGGGGGGGGGGGGGGGGGGGGGGGGGGGGGGGGGGGGGGGGGGGGGGGGGGGGGGGGGGGGGGGGGGGGGGGGGGGGGGGGGGGGGGGGGGGGGGGGGGGGGGGGGGGGGGGGGGGGGGGGGGGGGGGGGGGGGGGGGGGGGGGGGGGGGGGGGGGGGGGGGGGGGGGGGGGGGGGGGGGGGGGGGGGGGGGGGGGGGGGGGGGGGGGGGGGGGGGGGGGGGGGGGGGGGGGGGGGGGGGGGGGGGGGGGGGGGGGGGGGGGGGGGGGGGGGGGGGGGGGGGGGGGGGGGGGGGGGGGGGGGGGGGGGGGGGGGGGGGGGGGGGGGGGGGGGGGGGGGGGGGGGGGGGGGGGGGGGGGGGGGGGGGGGGGGGGGGGGGGGGGGGGGGGGGGGGGGGGGGGGGGGGGGGGGGGGGGGGGGGGGGGGGGGGGGGGGGGGGGGGGGGGGGGGGGGGGGGGGGGGGGGGGGGGGGGGGGGGGGGGGGGGGGGGGGGGGGGGGGGGGGGGGGGGGGGGGGGGGGGGGGGGGGGGGGGGGGGGGGGGGGGGGGGGGGGGGGGGGGGGGGGGGGGGGGGGGGGGGGGGGGGGGGGGGGGGGGGGGGGGGGGGGGGGGGGGGGGGGGGGGGGGGGGGGGGGGGGGGGGGGGGGGGGGGGGGGGGGGGGGGGGGGGGGGGGGGGGGGGGGGGGGGGGGGGGGGGGGGGGGGGGGGGGGGGGGGGGGGGGGGGGGGGGGGGGGGGGGGGGGGGGGGGGGGGGGGGGGGGGGGGGGGGGGGGGGGGGGGGGGGGGGGGGGGGGGGGGGGGGGGGGGGGGGGGGGGGGGGGGGGGGGGGGGGGGGGGGGGGGGGGGGGGGGGGGGGGGGGGGGGGGGGGGGGGGGGGGGGGGGGGGGGGGGGGGGGGGGGGGGGGGGGGGGGGGGGGGGGGGGGGGGGGGGGGGGGGGGGGGGGGGGGGGGGGGGGGGGGGGGGGGGGGGGGGGGGGGGGGGGGGGGGGGGGGGGGGGGGGGGGGGGGGGGGGGGGGGGGGGGGGGGGGGGGGGGGGGGGGGGGGGGGGGGGGGGGGGGGGGGGGGGGGGGGGGGGGGGGGGGGGGGGGGGGGGGGGGGGGGGGGGGGGGGGGGGGGGGGGGGGGGGGGGGGGGGGGGGGGGGGGGGGGGGGGGGGGGGGGGGGGGGGGGGGGGGGGGGGGGGGGGGGGGGGGGGGGGGGGGGGGGGGGGGGGGGGGGGGGGGGGGGGGGGGGGGGGGGGGGGGGGGGGGGGGGGGGGGGGGGGGGGGGGGGGGGGGGGGGGGGGGGGGGGGGGGGGGGGGGGGGGGGGGGGGGGGGGGGGGGGGGGGGGGGGGGGGGGGGGGGGGGGGGGGGGGGGGGGGGGGGGGGGGGGGGGGGGGGGGGGGGGGGGGGGGGGGGGGGGGGGGGGGGGGGGGGGGGGGGGGGGGGGGGGGGGGGGGGGGGGGGGGGGGGGGGGGGGGGGGGGGGGGGGGGGGGGGGGGGGGGGGGGGGGGGGGGGGGGGGGGGGGGGGGGGGGGGGGGGGGGGGGGGGGGGGGGGGGGGGGGGGGGGGGGGGGGGGGGGGGGGGGGGGGGGGGGGGGGGGGGGGGGGGGGGGGGGGGGGGGGGGGGGGGGGGGGGGGGGGGGGGGGGGGGGGGGGGGGGGGGGGGGGGGGGGGGGGGGGGGGGGGGGGGGGGGGGGGGGGGGGGGGGGGGGGGGGGGGGGGGGGGGGGGGGGGGGGGGGGGGGGGGGGGGGGGGGGGGGGGGGGGGGGGGGGGGGGGGGGGGGGGGGGGGGGGGGGGGGGGGGGGGGGGGGGGGGGGGGGGGGGGGGGGGGGGGGGGGGGGGGGGGGGGGGGGGGGGGGGGGGGGGGGGGGGGGGGGGGGGGGGGGGGGGGGGGGGGGGGGGGGGGGGGGGGGGGGGGGGGGGGGGGGGGGGGGGGGGGGGGGGGGGGGGGGGGGGGGGGGGGGGGGGGGGGGGGGGGGGGGGGGGGGGGGGGGGGGGGGGGGGGGGGGGGGGGGGGGGGGGGGGGGGGGGGGGGGGGGGGGGGGGGGGGGGGGGGGGGGGGGGGGGGGGGGGGGGGGGGGGGGGGGGGGGGGGGGGGGGGGGGGGGGGGGGGGGGGGGGGGGGGGGGGGGGGGGGGGGGGGGGGGGGGGGGGGGGGGGGGGGGGGGGGGGGGGGGGGGGGGGGGGGGGGGGGGGGGGGGGGGGGGGGGGGGGGGGGGGGGGGGGGGGGGGGGGGGGGGGGGGGGGGGGGGGGGGGGGGGGGGGGGGGGGGGGGGGGGGGGGGGGGGGGGGGGGGGGGGGGGGGGGGGGGGGGGGGGGGGGGGGGGGGGGGGGGGGGGGGGGGGGGGGGGGGGGGGGGGGGGGGGGGGGGGGGGGGGGGGGGGGGGGGGGGGGGGGGGGGGGGGGGGGGGGGGGGGGGGGGGGGGGGGGGGGGGGGGGGGGGGGGGGGGGGGGGGGGGGGGGGGGGGGGGGGGGGGGGGGGGGGGGGGGGGGGGGGGGGGGGGGGGGGGGGGGGGGGGGGGGGGGGGGGGGGGGGGGGGGGGGGGGGGGGGGGGGGGGGGGGGGGGGGGGGGGGGGGGGGGGGGGGGGGGGGGGGGGGGGGGGGGGGGGGGGGGGGGGGGGGGGGGGGGGGGGGGGGGGGGGGGGGGGGGGGGGGGGGGGGGGGGGGGGGGGGGGGGGGGGGGGGGGGGGGGGGGGGGGGGGGGGGGGGGGGGGGGGGGGGGGGGGGGGGGGGGGGGGGGGGGGGGGGGGGGGGGGGGGGGGGGGGGGGGGGGGGGGGGGGGGGGGGGGGGGGGGGGGGGGGGGGGGGGGGGGGGGGGGGGGGGGGGGGGGGGGGGGGGGGGGGGGGGGGGGGGGGGGGGGGGGGGGGGGGGGGGGGGGGGGGGGGGGGGGGGGGGGGGGGGGGGGGGGGGGGGGGGGGGGGGGGGGGGGGGGGGGGGGGGGGGGGGGGGGGGGGGGGGGGGGGGGGGGGGGGGGGGGGGGGGGGGGGGGGGGGGGGGGGGGGGGGGGGGGGGGGGGGGGGGGGGGGGGGGGGGGGGGGGGGGGGGGGGGGGGGGGGGGGGGGGGGGGGGGGGGGGGGGGGGGGGGGGGGGGGGGGGGGGGGGGGGGGGGGGGGGGGGGGGGGGGGGGGGGGGGGGGGGGGGGGGGGGGGGGGGGGGGGGGGGGGGGGGGGGGGGGGGGGGGGGGGGGGGGGGGGGGGGGGGGGGGGGGGGGGGGGGGGGGGGGGGGGGGGGGGGGGGGGGGGGGGGGGGGGGGGGGGGGGGGGGGGGGGGGGGGGGGGGGGGGGGGGGGGGGGGGGGGGGGGGGGGGGGGGGGGGGGGGGGGGGGGGGGGGGGGGGGGGGGGGGGGGGGGGGGGGGGGGGGGGGGGGGGGGGGGGGGGGGGGGGGGGGGGGGGGGGGGGGGGGGGGGGGGGGGGGGGGGGGGGGGGGGGGGGGGGGGGGGGGGGGGGGGGGGGGGGGGGGGGGGGGGGGGGGGGGGGGGGGGGGGGGGGGGGGGGGGGGGGGGGGGGGGGGGGGGGGGGGGGGGGGGGGGGGGGGGGGGGGGGGGGGGGGGGGGGGGGGGGGGGGGGGGGGGGGGGGGGGGGGGGGGGGGGGGGGGGGGGGGGGGGGGGGGGGGGGGGGGGGGGGGGGGGGGGGGGGGGGGGGGGGGGGGGGGGGGGGGGGGGGGGGGGGGGGGGGGGGGGGGGGGGGGGGGGGGGGGGGGGGGGGGGGGGGGGGGGGGGGGGGGGGGGGGGGGGGGGGGGGGGGGGGGGGGGGGGGGGGGGGGGGGGGGGGGGGGGGGGGGGGGGGGGGGGGGGGGGGGGGGGGGGGGGGGGGGGGGGGGGGGGGGGGGGGGGGGGGGGGGGGGGGGGGGGGGGGGGGGGGGGGGGGGGGGGGGGGGGGGGGGGGGGGGGGGGGGGGGGGGGGGGGGGGGGGGGGGGGGGGGGGGGGGGGGGGGGGGGGGGGGGGGGGGGGGGGGGGGGGGGGGGGGGGGGGGGGGGGGGGGGGGGGGGGGGGGGGGGGGGGGGGGGGGGGGGGGGGGGGGGGGGGGGGGGGGGGGGGGGGGGGGGGGGGGGGGGGGGGGGGGGGGGGGGGGGGGGGGGGGGGGGGGGGGGGGGGGGGGGGGGGGGGGGGGGGGGGGGGGGGGGGGGGGGGGGGGGGGGGGGGGGGGGGGGGGGGGGGGGGGGGGGGGGGGGGGGGGGGGGGGGGGGGGGGGGGGGGGGGGGGGGGGGGGGGGGGGGGGGGGGGGGGGGGGGGGGGGGGGGGGGGGGGGGGGGGGGGGGGGGGGGGGGGGGGGGGGGGGGGGGGGGGGGGGGGGGGGGGGGGGGGGGGGGAAATATTAACTTCAACTCCTGGAACATCTCATATTCTCCATGACGTTCAAAACGTCGTTGAAGTCCCGGTTCTAAGCCGTAAAGCATGGCACACTGAACTATTGAGTAGTCATCAGCTTTGCTCTGCCAGACATTCTTAACGTCATTAGTAGCGTCTGCAACATGCCTAGCACCTAGCGGTGCTTCCATGACGTAATTCTTCTGTGCAGCAATGAGGATAATCCTCAAGTTACGGACCCAGTCCGTGTAGTTGCTACCATCATCTTTCAACTTAGCTTTCTCTAGGAACGCATTAAAATTCAAAGGAACGGTAGCACGGGCCATTGATCTACAACAACATAGACATGCAATATACTATCAGGTACTAAGTTCATGATAAATTAAAGTTCAATTAATCATATTACTTAAGAACTCCCACTTAGATAGACATCCCTCTAATCATCTAAGTGATCACGTGATCCAAATCAACTAAACCATTTCCGGTCATCACGTGAGATGGAGTAGTTTTCAATGGTGAACATCACTATGTTGATCATATCTACTATATGATTCATGCTCGACCTTTCGGTCTCAGTGTTCCAAGGCCATATCTGCATATGCTAGGCTCGTCAAGTTTAACCCGAGTATTCCGCATGTGCAAAACTGTCTTGCACCCGTTATATTTGAACGTAGAGCCTATCACACCCGATCATCACGTGGTGTCTCAGCACGAAGAACTTTCGCAATGGTGCATACTCAGGGAGAACACTTGTACCTTGAAATTTAGTGAGAGATCATCTTATAATGCTACCGTCGTACTAAGCAAAAAACAAGATGCATAAAAGGATTAACATCACATGCAATTCAATATGTGACATGATATGGCCATCATCATCTTGTGCTCTTGATCTCCATCATCGAAGCACCATCATCATCTCCATCGTCACCGGCGCCCCAGCTTGATCTCCATCGTAGCATCCTTGTCGTCTCGCCAACTTATTGTTTCTATGACTATTTATTGTTTCTACGACTATCGCTACCGCTTAGTGATAAAGTAAAACAATTACATGGCGATTGCATTGCATACAATAAAGCGACAACCATATGGCTCCTGCCGGTTGCCGATAACTTTTTTACAAAACATGATCATCTCATACAATAAATTATGTCACATCATGTCTTGACCATATCACATCACAGCAAGCCCTGCAAAAACAAGTTAGACGTCCTCTACTTTGTTGTTGCAAGTTTTATGTGGCTGCTACGGGCTTCTAGCAAGAACAGTTCTTACCTACGCAAAACCACAACGTGGTGTAGTGATTGCTTTTTGATCTTCT